>JASAMZ010012379.1:0-15677 GCA_030248115.1 Linhomoeus sp. GSCO2_2
CAACTGCAGATGAAGAAGAGAGAGATGAAATAACACACTCAGTTCCATGCAGACAACTATTATCTACCGTAATCTCTTTCTAATGAGATTGTCTGTGATCTGTGTGCGTGCACAACGGCGAGGCCGTGCAACTCGTCGTAGTGATTCCATTCGATTATCCTTCGGTATGGTTCGCCACTCGACCTGTCTAGTCTCTACGTCCTTAGTCTGTGGAAGCGAGCAGCCGACAAGGGCGCTGCAACGACGAACGGTTGAAAGCGAGCCGATCTGCGGTCCGAGTCGATCACTGGGAGGAAGGATCACCGAATCACAGCATCTTCATTCTCTTCAACTTGGGGACGGAGACGACGCCGTGTTTGGCGGCCGAGCGGTAGCCGTCCTTGTCCTCGAGTCGGTAGTCGTCGACCAGCTCGTCCATCGCGTAGAAGCTGGGGCAGCGGCACGCCGGCTGCTGCTTCACCTGATCGAGGTAGCCGGTGTCGGCGGCGCGCATCGACTTGTCCAGGTAGACCTCTTCCACCATCCTCTCTGGCGGCGTCGGCGGCGGCGCCCGCTGCTGCTCCTGCACTTCCTTCGCCAACGACGACTGCTCGGCGCCGACGGCGGCTGACGACGACTGCTGCGGCTGCTGCTCGGGGCGGCGGCGGCGGCGTCGGCCGAGCTCCAGGTCGACGGCCATGCCGACAAAGTCGATCCAGCCTTCGACCCTGGCCGCGTCCCAGCTCTCTTGGCCTTCCTCCGCGTCGACGGTCACCAGCAGCTTGAGCGGCATCAGGCTGCTGCCCTCCGGCCCGCTCTCCTGCGCCTGCGCCAGCTCCCTCATCTCCTCCGCCGTCATCTTGTCGTAGCGCTGGTACTTGGCGAGCACCATTGTCTTCGTCGTCTTCTTCCTTTCGATCGGCTTCTAGTTCTACTTCGAATTACTAGTTGACAACTAATTAGTGCAATTCAGACAACTGAGTCCACGTACGTTGATCCTGAATGGTCACTTCTGGCATGCCGAGTACGAGACAAAGTGTCTTACCCTTGCGAGCATCACAGTACGGTAACTTTCACGGCACTACCAGTCATCTCGCCAATCGTTTCTGCTGTGTGACTACAGTAGTCTCTATTGTATTGTAAGCCAACCTGGTAATAGGCCTTCTTGATCTCTTTCTGCGAAGCATTCTTGGGCACTCCGAGGATGTCATAGTAGCTCCTCGCAGCCGACTGACTAGCAGACAAGTGCAACGTCCTGGCTGTAGTTCCAAGCACCATGTGCGGCTTCCCAGCTGTGCTGCTGCGACCAAATCCATTCGTCGTACAGAGTGATCTGTGCTTGGCAGACTCAGGAAGTGTCCGAAAGTTTGCTCCGCTCCTGGAGGGCGACGCGATGGAGCAGTCGGGACTGGCGCAGAAGAGCAGCGGCCGGCCGCTACGAAGAACGCAGCAACCAACGCGCTTCATCATCTTCCGCCACTTCCACCGCCCGTCGGAACCCAGACGACTTGGCGAACTCGCACAGAAGCACGAAAATCAACCGATTTGCATCAGCAAATCAAAACTTTCTCAAAATTGAGCGGTCGAAGTACCAACGACCAGCAAGGAAACACACGAACTTCAAAGAACCCAAGAGTACATTGGTTCTCCGTCGGACACATCCCACGCCACATAGAACCGGAACTCGTACGGTAGCACGTCGACACAAAACTGAGGATTGGACGGATCAGCAACTGTCAAACGCTAGTAGAGCAGCAGCTTCCATCTCTTTCCAAAGCGAAATTTAATTTTCGTGTGATCACTGTCCTCCGACACTAGTACTACTAGACAGACCTAGTGTAGTAGTGACTGTGACGAAATGAAGAGGAAAGGAACACTGCACTTACCGTACCTTGGCTCTATACGTATGTACCACCAGCAGTCGAAGCAATGGATACAGCGGTATTGGCAAAGACACGGAACGAAAGCTTGCCTGCCCGACTACTCTGGTAAGGGAATTCCCAGCCTTACAGAACACTAACGCCACCCACATAGCGAACTTTGGAACTACATACACACTTCGGTGCAACGGATGGTACATGAAAGGCCCGTATCGCGACGACGGCAACATGTTGTACATATGTACGAGTGGCGCAACTTCCTTCAGTCAGTCGTTGGCTTCCTTGCCGCCACTAACGTCCAGCTGGACAGCCGACTGGACGCTGACCACCGAGGGGAGAGTGGTGGCGCCGGCGGCGAGCAACAGCAGCTCTTGGCGCTCCTTCTCCAGTCGGTGGACGTTCTCGCGCAGTCGACCCGACTCGCTCCTCTCCTCGTTCAAGTCGCGCTCCAGTCCGAGGTACTCGCGGATCAACTGGTCTTTGGGAAGGGCCTCTAGCCGCTCCGTCGTCGCCAACTCGTACTCGGCCTCGAAGTCGACCGGATCGAAGTCGGGCCCTGCTCCGGAGGTGGAGCCGCCTTCGCCGCCGCCGCCTCCCTCTCCGCCGTCGCTGGGCTCGGCGTCCCAGCCAGCCATGGAAGAGCTGCTGCCTGTGGTGGAGCCGGCCTCCTCGGAGTCGCCGTAGGAACCGCTGACGGATCGGTGGCGAGCGCGGCCGGTGCCACTACGTCGACGACCGGCCGCTTCTTCTTGCTCTTGGCCGTCTTGCTTTTGATTGCGAGCCTCCCAGTCGTCTACGAGGTACTGCGTGGTGTTGTAGGGCGCCATGGGCTGGCCGTGCTTGAACCTGCGGCGAAGTGGAGTTTACCGGTAACAGATGTACACAGGTGTACGCTATGTGCTACTAGACCAAATCTAGCTTCAGAGCAAATCAACCGACTCTTTCGGTCTGGTACCAACCGTTTCTCCCTGTACTTCTCGGCTCGTTCTTGCTCGCGCTTGTCCTTGGCCAGTAACTCCTCCGCCGAGAGCTTGTAGTATGGCTTCCAGCGTCGTCTCTTCTGCTTCGGCCTCTGACGACGTTTCTTGCCGCGTTTGACAGGGGGCACTGCAGTCGCAGGCGCGGAGTTGGGCCGCTCCTCGTCGTCGATCGATGCCGCTCCGTCATTGATTGACGCTTCCGTCACTGGCGACCCCTGCCGGATGGTGAAATTTCTCGAAATGGCTCCTTCGTCGGCTGTCTCTGGAATGTCTGAGACATCTGAAGGAAGCTTAGGACCTTCCATCGTTGTTGTGCTCTAGAAAATTTCACTAGAATCAACTTTTTCGAACGGTAATTGGGGAATTGCTCAAAACAAACTCAAAACCCTTCCGAACGCTTACGTTACGTAGAGTGCTCATCAATACCCTACGCCGCCCGGCGCTGTTGTCCGCGGAGTAATTCTAGTGCGCCAAACGAAATAGAGCGCTCGGACATTTTGGTCCCACTTTTGTAGGGCTGCAAATCGTCGACAAGGCGTAGTGTACGCCAAGTGCGAAGACTATTCGAAGATTTTCGTTGAACGTGCAGGGACTCGTTGTGTCACCACCACGTAATGACGAGGTGGCGAAACGGACAGCCTGTTTGTATAGCAGTGGAAGTGGTGAATACGGGTTGTAGAAGAAACTCGGAATGGAACATCAGTTCACCGGTTTTATGTAAAATAGACTGTCGCCAAAATGCAAGATGGAGAAATTAGTCACAACTTGTGATTGAGGTTGGTTACGTCACGTGAAAGAGTTTTCAATTGAGGGACTTGATCTGCCGTTTCCTTAGAGAAGCCCTCCGTATGCCAAAGTTTTCGCATGAGGCGCGATTTGAAGGGAAGATTCCTATGATAATGCAAATCGGCCGAAGTTTTGCGGCGCTGAGTTTATGGAGAGGTTTTGGCATTGTACATGTAGGGCAAAACCGCAGTTTCAGTGGTTGGTTTAACGCAAATTCCCGCGTTAAATAGATTATGATGGAATGTTTGGTTGGTCTAACGCAAAATTCCCGCGTTAAACAGATTATGATGGAATATTTTGTTTCTAAATCGAGTATATATTACAAACAAGATTTTGTTTCTAAACCGGGTAACAACATTTGCGTCTGCGGTGCCATGAGTTCCAACAAACCTGGGGACGGTACAATCCAAATTATCTCGTCTTGTCGGACAATTCAGCCGGGTGATAGTTGTCGTCTACGGACAATGACATGTGTCACAAAGTTGAATGAAGAACCTATCATCCGTTGTTCTCGTCGTCTTCCGTCTTGCTAGTTGCTGTTAAATGTTCTTGATTGACGACTATGTAGGTAACGAGGTGATCGTCCGGTCGTACCGCTAGAGTAGCCGATCGGAGGACAGACAGTGCAAGCCCTGCAGGGCGCACCATGCAATGCATGTATCTAAGATCTAGAGGTAAACATGCACGCAAAAGTAGCACACAACGTGACGGTGAGAAGAGAGACGTAGCCGGACAGTCAACCAGGCAAACGTTGAGCTGTCCAATACAGTTGCGCATAATCTGCGAACCTCAGTCTAGCGAAACATTTGCCCGTACTCGCGCTCGTGGCTGGACGATGGCTTCTGATGGGTGTAAGGCAAAGCTCCGACTTGACGGTCAATTGCAGCTCGACTAGAACCACATGCGTGTGTGTGTATACAACATAGCCGACATGAGAACCAAGGTTTGAAACATGGACAGGTGTTGCCAAAATTTGTTAAAGGTTGTTTCATAGAAATTCAAATTCTGTCCAATGACCGGTCATAGCATCGGAAAAAGCGAATTCAAATCCTGCCTGGTTTTACGATGGATCGCCACCGATGGTCATCGCCTGCAGTCGCTTCGTGTAAATTGGCGTATTGTCTGTCCGTCGTTTACTTGTAGACTTCGAATCGTGCTGAGCCGACACGACACACGTTTTGCGAAGTGGCAGAGTTTCTCGTTCAAGCTAGAAGGGTAACCGATGGGTCAGTGAGAAGACGAACCATGAGTGACGATGACAACGACGCCGTTGTGAACTACGAAGAGGAGCAGGATCCCGAGGATCAACTGGAGGGATCGCCGACTGCTGCGCAGGAGAATGGCGGCGTCGCCGTTCCTGAAGAGGACGTGACTGCAGGGAGGAAGCGGCCCGAAAAGGAGCGCAGACACCGGGTTCGGTCGCGTTCGAGAAGCTCCAGCCGTTCCGCATCCAGGTGGGCAAACTTTGTTTTGTATTCTGGATTCTGCAGCCATTAGATCAGCGACGGCCAGGGACTTGGTTCACTTTCACTTGTGGGTTGCAGATCGGCGTCGCCGGCGAAGAAGAAGAAGAAACGGAAGTCGCGCTCGCGTTCTAGGTCGCGCTCGCGCAGCAGATCTCGAAAGCACCGTCGTCGCTCCCGTCGATCGCGCAGGTGAGCCGCATTGAGCTGTTCATGCTTTGCTTTGCTTCACAGTTTGGTCATGGTTGGATTTCTCGTGCAGTGATTCCCGTACGCCCCCGCCGAGGTCCTACGCGAGTCGCGGTTACGGCGGCGGCGGAGGGTTCTTTCGCGGCGGCCGGCGGGGCTTTCGGCCCTACTATGGTCGCGGGTATGGGGGCGGCGGCGGCTTCTACCGAGGTGGCAGAGGCGACTTCTACGGAGGCGGCGGTCGCGGGCGCGGTCGCGGCGCCTTCGTGCCTTCCATGGCCGAGCGAGTGCGTTCAAAATAGAAAGGTGTCTGTTAGGTCACCCGTAACATGTTGCCTTTGAATTCCAGGAGAACCCAACGCCCAATCGGTGCCTGGGCGTGTTCGGCCTGAGCCTCTACACGACGGAGCGAGATCTGAAGGACTACTTCGGCAAGTTCGGCCCCATCGAAGACGTCCAACTGATCTACGATCATCCCGTGGGTGTCGCATTGTGTCTCGGTAGCTCGCTCCGAGCGCAGTAGTCGAGCTCTGCTTCAGACCGGCAGGTCGCGCGGCTTCGGCTTCCTCTACTTCGAGAACCTGGACGACGCCATCGAGGCGAGTGTCTTACTGTCTTGATTATCATGATTATCAGTAGCGAAGGATGACGCGACGACGACGGCGCCCATTGCAGGCGCGAGACGCGTCGACCGGCGCCGAGATGGACGGGCACAAGATCCGCGTCGACTACTCCGTCACCAGCCACGCCCATCCGCCCACCCCGGGCGTCTACCTTGGCAAGGGGTGAGCTCGCGCTCTGAACTCGTTTGAATTGTGTAGAATCGCGTCGACGACGCACGGCGAATATAGTAGCTTCCTCCGACCATTCGAACAGAGAACTCAGGAACCCTCGCTACTCCGACGAATACGGCGGCGGCGGCGGCTACGGGGCGCCCTATGGATACGGTGGCGATTACTACGGCGGAGGCGGCGGTTACGGCGGCGGCTACGGTTACGGTGGCGGACGCGGCGGCGGCGGGGGCTACTACTACGGAGGCGGCCCGCCTGCCTACTACGGTGGTGGCGGCGGCGGCAGGCGCAGTCCCCCTTCGCCCTACTACAATCCGAGAGGGCGAGCGCCGCCGGCCTACTACTGAGCGAGCGACGTCGTCTGTCGAGTCGACACGACTGCTTCTGTTGTTGCAGGTGAGAGGCTTCCTGGCATTCTTGCTGGCTCGTTCGTCGGTTTCGATTGGTACCTGCATACGTACAGTACGCTCCTCTCATTTTGTTATCGCGATGATTGGCGTTCGTTGCTCTATGGGTTGCTTCTTCCTCTGTAGACGTTGTGTGGTCGTTGAGTCGCGAGATCCCAAATCCGCCCGATAATTGGACTGGCGACGCGTAAGATTGTTGTTGCCGAGCGCATCATCGAAGCTTCTTCAAGTTTTCGCAATTTTCATATTATGGGAATTTGTTGTGTCGTCGTCCGTGCTTCACGCTCCTAATTCCCGCCCCCTTGTTGTTTGAGGTTGGCGCCTGAGAGGCTCGAGAGTGACGCTGGTGAATGGTGAATGAAAGGAACGTGAATACGAATGCAAAACGAGAAACGAAACTGAAATAGACCGGCGCAAACGCCTGAGAAAAAGCAGCGCTAAAATGGAGACGTGCAGCAAAACCCAAAGTGAAACCGAAACAGACGAACAGTTGAGAATGAAACTTTTTGAAGCTACTTGAAGAGCTTCGAATGTTTTTTGGCTCCACATTCAGAGAGAACTCCCAAACCAGTTTCAGACACAATCAAAATGTTTCGCCGTCGTCAGAGAGGCAAAGCCACTGTCTTTTCAGAGAGACGAAACCACCAGTGATATCTGTTGTGGAAAGGCCGCCTTCACTTGGACTCATCCTTGAACAGTTCCAAATAGCAGCTCTTCAAGTGGGTTGTGGAGTACTTGTCCAGATCGAGACCTAGTCGCTGCCACTCGTCTCTGGCGCGAGACGGCGCGTCGCAAAAGGCGCCCAGCCTTTTGCGCAGTTGCGTCTCGGTCGAGTATAAACAGGCCTTTGGGAATATCTCCGGATATGCCAAAGCTGCGGGGCACAAGGGATAGCAGTTGCAGTAGGCGGCTTCTATCCTACAGTGTACAGTGTTGACTATGAAGGTGGCATGAATACGGTATGCAAAGTGGGGTACGATTGCCGTCACCCTTTCGAGTTCTATACATATGTACCTCCCTCCCTACAGTAACCCCTGAAACAATTACAACCACATTACAGCCGATATTCGCATCCGCTGCTAATTACACACATGGCGGCGCCGAAGAACTCGTGCTTCGCCGTGGACACGACGACGTCGGCGTCGAGCAGCAGTTGGAAGTAGTCCTCTCTGCTCTCCAGGGGACACCACCGAACGACCGTCACCTGCTCAGATCTAGCGGCGAACCTCTCTCTTGCCTCCTCGAAGCAGAAAGGCTGCTCGCCGAAACACTGACCCAGAATCGACAGCGCGAAACGCTTGCCGTCCTCCAGCAGAGAGTCGAGCACGCGGAAAAATGTTTCCGGGCCCTTGTCGTGCTCCCTGGAAGCGCATCTGTCGTACCCGTCCTCATAGCTATCAAGCCAGCAGAACTACCAAACCATCTGTGCGGCCAGACGATGTGAAGCAGATTCGTGTCTGCGAAACGACCGCTGCGTCCTTCCACCGAATCGCTCGAAAGGACAGGCAGCTCGAGCGCGAAATTGAGCACGCGGCACCTCGGTCGGATCCTCTCAGCTACCGAGTGGGCGTCGCTGTATCCAGGTATCCTGTTGAGGAAGGCGGGCACTCGATCGAGGAAGCTCCTCATGTTGAAGTGCGAGTTGAACAGCACCTCGTCGGCCACCAGACTGCAAACGTGGAGAAACGCGTCTCGGGCGGCATGCATTACAGTACACAGGCTACAGTACAGTACACTACACTGCAAACCACGAGAGTATCTGGTTGTAGCCGAACTGGAAGTCGCCGGACTGGCTTCTCTGAACCGGGTAGACCAGCTGGTTCTCGTGGAAGTAGAGCAGCTTCCTGGCGCTCGCCAGTTCCGGCCGCAGGGCCACCATGCCGGCGAGGTCGACGACTGATGAAGCGAAGACGCTGACACGGCCAGGACACTTCTCTAGCTCCAAGTCGGCTACTCGCTTCTCCAACGTCAAGGCAGAACAGCGCGCCCGCCAGTGCCATTTGGCCGCCGGCTCCGTCAACAAAGCGACTCGCGTCGACTTGCACTCGTCTACGAGCAGCCGACAGAGCCAGTCGATCAGTCGTTTATGGGAGCCGCCGTAGAACGGCTCGAGCAAGACGATCATCTAATCGACGTAACTCGCGCCAACGAGAACGAGTATACGGTACTGTATAATAGATCCGATTCGAGGAGCAAACCGTTCTCTGTCGGCAGTAAGTCGGTTGAATTCTCAATGATTGAACGAGGCGAGAGATTTTGTTCTGCAAAACAGTCCCAATTGCACTTTGCGCACAACAACGAACGATAGCCGCACAATACAAAGAAACGCGTAAGCACAAAAGGCGAACAAACACAAAGAAACATTGAGCATCGTCGCTACAATACACGCCTTTCATTGAGGGGGGCAACAATCGTTTGTTTGAGACTCTGGGTCAGGGTGACCAGATGTCCCGATTTTCCGGGATTGTCCCGATTTTGCGCCTCAAAATCCCGGCTGAAGAGGCCTCCCAAACCGGGACCAATTCTGGCTTTTCGACGAAAATTTCTCTTAGACCTCTTCCATAAACCAAAAAATTTCGCCTGCGGCACTATTTCGTAACTCAATCAGAGCTCAAAGATCACCAAAATCTCACCTGCAGCGCTCAAGTTTAACAAATTTTGTGCAGGAAAGGTAAGAAATGTCAAAATCTTCGCCTGTGGCGCTCAAATAAGGTTTTCGCGAGGTTCATTTTTAGCACTAAATCAAATATATAGTGCGAAAATTTCGCCTGCGGCGCTATTTCAAGATGCCGAATTTGTACCGTCCACATTGGCCGACGGTGTCCCGATTTTCCAACTGAATGATCTGGTCACCCTGCTCTGGGTCGTCCCGTATCTTCGCGCCCTTGGGTGGTCGCTTCTTGAAGAACTCAATGACGTACTCATTGGGAGATTCCTCTTGGGCCGGAAGCTCCACCTTGCCTCCCAGCAGGGTGATCCGGTTGCGCTTCGCCGACTCCACGCGCTGGCGCAGCAGAAGCTCCTTCTGGCGCATCCTGTCGCGCCTGCAATCGAATCGAAGGCGGATCAACTTGAAGCTTCTGATTTAGAAGCGCTCAATTAGAGCTGCGGACGCGATCAGTTAGATACTGTACTTGCGAGTGGAGGGAGACTATGCGATTTGGTTCTATATCTGGTTGGACCATACTCATACCTCGACTGTCTGTTCCAAGAAAGCAACGGCAGTGGCGCCCACCTGACGACCAGTCGCTCCTTCTTCTCTAGCTTGGAATGGAGCTTGAGGAAGGCGCCGTCACCGAAGTGGTCGTCCAGTTGCCGCTGCCGAGCGTTCTTCGGCCGACCTCTTGATTCGGGAATGACGCTGCCCGTCAGCTCGACGAACAGCGGCACTGGAAAGAAAGTAAAGGTAACTGAGTATTCACACGAACTGTTCCTCAGTGTCTACTACAAGAACTCACCACAGACGGCGCCACCGGCTGACGCAAGCGACGACGTGTCGGAGTCAGCAGCGGATGGTAACGCTGACGTCGTCGGCAAGGAGATGTCGGAGCTGGCGTCTGCGACGCAGGGCCTCTCGGCTTTCCCCTTGCTCAGCTGCTGCTGACGCTCCAGTCGCGACTGCTTGGCGCCACAGCGTTCCCGTAGCTGCAAAGTCAACGACATTCATATAAGCTACAGGGGGTTACATCCAGCGCAGCGCCTCACCGTTCGGTTCTCTGAGCGCAGCCGCCGATTGTGTTGCTGCTGCTCGAGAAGACGCTCTTTCAGGTCGGCTATGAGGCGCGCTTTCGAGGTCTGCGGATTCGCCGTCGCCGCCCTCGTCTGTTTACGGCGCTTGGAAGGTGAACGAGTGGCGTCGCGCCGGCTACTGCGAGTGTCCTTCTTCTTCGACGACGGTTTCCTCGGCGACTTCACTTTGCTTCTGTCGAGTGACGCCCTGGTGGATCGCTTCGTGCCGCTCGATCGTCGCTTCATTATCATTAGACCCGTCCGTCGACGTAGGGTCTGCTTCGACACCGACCGGCCACAATTACGCTATCCTCAAGTTGAATGCGACCTCACAGCGAATTTGCACCGTTGACGTTAGAATCAACGGCCTCGCGAGCCTGTCGCTCTTGAGAGATACGGTATTGCTGTATCCCAAAGGGACACAGACAACACAAAATGAGGCGACTAGGTAGGTACACGCGCGTGAGATTTAGGCGAACGGTGCCATACAGAACGATACATCCGCAGGTTGAAACTGAAACTTCCAATCCAATCGGCTACTTTGCATTGTACATATGCTTCCCTATCACTTCGTGTTGGGATGGAAGGGAGGAAAAACAATTATGTAACCACGAGTGACAGTTGTACGGTCTCTACGCCGTGAGCTTCATGTAAATAGATTACTGTCAGTCGCCAGTGAGGCACATCGCAATCTTGGCCAAATGTCGCATAACGAATAGCTGTTGACAAAGCGGCGCATCACGACGGGCCTTCTTGTTCTTCAACTTCCGCTTCCGTCGCTTCTGTTTCGGGCGCAGGCGACTTGGAAGGGGATGTGGAGGCTGCAGTAGACTCCGAAAGCGACTGTGACTGTCCCTTCGCTCTGGCCGTCCAGTCGTAGGGCTGCCAGGCCAGGCGGAAGCGTTTCGCCTTCTTGACCTGACTCTCGAGCGACTCCGCCGACGGCTTCTTCCACAGATTGTGGTCCAGGTCGAGCACGCCGCCGATGATCTCCTGCAGCGTGGCTGAGATTACCGTGAATCCTCTAATAAGCCCTCCCCCCTCAAATAGGTAGTACCCCATCCCCCCCCCCCCCCCCCCCCACTTAGAGGGAGGTTCCAATAATAAGCACCCTCGTCCCGTCCAAGTGTCCCCTACCTTATGTGCTATGCGTAGGTGCTACACGTAGGTGTGCTTACTAAAAGACACACTATTCTATGCACGCATGCTGCATTATTGCACGGAAGGCATGTTCTGTCTGACATACGTACATTTTGTGTACCTCTGAGCCACCGAAAGTGGGGTCGAAATGTTAGTCGTGCACCTTGAGCTACCCTAGAGGATGTGCAATTTACAGTACCAGTATATGGATGGGATGGAGGGAGAGTACTGTCGTCTCGTGACAAGACAAACTTCAATCCCACCTTGCCAAAGTACTGGGGGAACAGGTGCTCGTCTTCGATGACGTGCGCGTAGCCGTGCTGCAGGCCGAAATCCACCGAAAAGTAGCTGAAGCCCCGCGGCAGCGACTTCCGAATGGAGCCCTTCACCGAGAGGTCGACCAACTTCTTGTTCTGAGCCCACTCGCCCTCGCTCTCGAGTAGAGCCTTCTACAATAGTGGTACTGTAGACGGTGTAATCGTATTCAGAGGATACGGCATCCCATAGTCGTCCCCAGACTGTCAGACAGACAGTCAGTGTCGCAGCGCGTCAGACCTTGAAGTAGATGGGCATGGTGTCGCCCACTTCTCTGGGCACGGGCACGCATTCGACCAGCGCGTGAGGCTGCTGGCGCACGTTCTTCGCCGTCTCCATGAAGACGACGTCCTCGTCGCGGTCGCCGAACATCGCCACCAGGCCCTTGCGCCAGATCTGGAACGTGGCAAAACAGTAATCGAACTCGCAAGCGAGCGCAGCGCAGCTCACCATCATCTCCTCGAAGACGTCCTCGTCCATCTGCAACGAGCTCGAAGCGTGCATCATGGGTACAATGTAGCAGTGACCGTCTAACAGCGACGCCGTTCTCGGCAAGCACAGATAAGTCTGGAAGACAATAGAGCGATATGAACTATGAAGCGTTTGACCGTCAACACATCGACGATGTCAGGCGACCTGAAATCCACTGGCCACAATCGTCTGCCGGCAGAGCTTCCGGCTCTCGATGCAGTAGGAGCAGTTCTCCAGCGTCTCCTCGAATCGCTTCTGGGCTGCAAAGGACGATTCGCTGTCTGGTGAGTCATGCGCAACTTTGTTCACCGCGAACGGAAATGGCAGCGCTTCTCCCCGAAATAGACGGCGAGGTCGTTTGAATGACAATTGGGTTTGCCCCTGTCCAGCAACGCGATTTCACTGTTTACACGAACACGAATCGAGAATGTGAGTGCAACTTCCGTGCCAAAACGATTTCGTTGTCCGGGCTCCGATCGACGCCAGTCTTTGACATGCCTAATGCGTTCTTTGCACTTGCACAACCTTGCCTCTTTTGCCTGTCAACTCTTGCAAATTATCGAAGGGTTCAATCAGGCAGTAAAAGCGGGCCGCTCCAAGTAGAGGTCTCAGAGCGAATTGGAGCGACAGCCTGGCAGCGAAAACACGCCGACCGACTTGTTGTTTGTTGGCGCAGTCGTCGTTGTTGACAGACGCCCTTCGCCTGCCACTCTCGATTCATTTGGCCGCCAACTGTAATTCCCATGCGCGAGAAGCGACTGCGATGGGTACCGTGCGTAAAATTGCTGCGCATTCCACCGTCGCGCCAACCCGGCGTCTTCAACTAATCACAAAACGAAGGTTGCTCCGTCGCCAACGGCGCCGCGCGTTTCATTGTCTCTGCCCCTTCGTCGCCCCCTTCTTCTTCTGCAACTGCGGAAGAGCGCGCCGCCGAACTGGCCAATCTTGTCGCAAACGGCTGCGCCGCCACAATCGCTTCGCGCAGCACGTGCGAGGAAGGAGACTTGGGTCCGTCGGCGCTCGGCGACTCCTCCGTCCCCGTCACACCGACGGAGTACAGAGACCGGCGCCCCTCCTTCCGTCCTTCCCTCGCTGTCTTTAGAAGGCGATTATATCCAGCCCGGAAAGCGAACTGAGCGCCGAAGTGTGAGGAGTGTCGCCGACGAGAAGAGCATGCGCGCCATTCTAAAGGGCTCGCCACCCTCGTCGTCTGTCTGTCGACAGAGGAAGGGGGGATGGAGTCTAAGAGGCGTTTTCCTTGTCTGAACGCGTAGGCGCCCCCGTCGCCGCCGCGCTCGTGCCAGTGCGCTGACGTTTGACTGGACGGTATTTTCCCAGTCAGTTTCTTTGCCGCTCACGCGCAGAGGCTCGCCGATTCTCGCGGCCGGGAAGTCAGAGTTCAACCCCCACGGCAGACGGATTGAGCCGTCATCCTTCGAGCGATCGCGTCCGTCATCAGCCAGCCTCCGCTGTCTCCGACTGTGTTCTTTTGCGACACAGAGCGTTCGCGACAAACACCACCACCGCCGCCTCCTTCGTCCCAAGCATGATCAGCGGCAGCAAAATGTGGCGAGTTGCAACGGCAACGATTCTGCTATCCTTGATCAACGTGGAAGCCTACGTCAACTGGTGGGGCGACGACAGACAACGCGAATCTCCAGACGGGGCAGCCTCCTTCTACGATCTCCACTACGACATCGTCGACGACGCAGATAGCTGTAAGTCTCACTCCGTATTTTGGCCACCCATCTGGCATAATATGAAGCTGCAACAATAGCAACATCTGTCTCCTCCGCTTCATGTGCGGCGGCAGCGGGAGCGCAGACGAGCTGCGTGCCGACGCCGTAGAGGACTTCGTGTACTTCGGCAAGCTGCTGGCCGCCTCCGAGGTGGCCGATTCCCTCGAGTGCCTGTCGAAGTGCAAGGCCAATGAATTAACGCGCCCGGAGGACGGCGGCGGCGGTTGTCGGGCCGTCAACTTCTACAAGCCCATGACCTTCCAGGCGAAGGGCTTCTGCGAGGAGCTGGCCGACACCCAATGGGACAACCCGCGCTGGATGCGCCCCTACAAGAACGCCGTCTACTACGAGCACATTGCGTGCAAGCAACATGGTATGGCAACCAGAAACTGTCGATATTTCTGTTATCAAAGCGGTCTCGTTCATTTAGGCGTTGACAAGAAACAACCTAGTGCCCCTGCCAGCGACAAGAAGACTACGCAGTTCCTCGAAAGACTATTCGGAAAGGTGTCCGACTTCGTCCGAGAGGCAGAGGCGCTCAACAGACGACAGCAGCTTCAGCGACGCGCCTGAAGCGAAGCGCAAGTCGTCGCGCCCAAGTGTCAAAACGTTCCGTCGCCGCAGTCCCACATCATGTAGCCCGTGCGACACTGCCAAGTCAGCGCCTGACTGAACCGCGTATAGCGCTACGACGGAGTTCGTCGCCGTTCTGTTTCACGGTCGCCGAACGGCGGCGCAGCACTCTAACTGACCCGGTCAACCATTCTCGACTCGGCGCTTGCTTTGTTCGTTTTCGCATTGTTGTCTGTGTGTGGTGATCGGTCGCGTCTTAGCGCTGTAGTAGTGATGGCATGTTGCGAATCCTGTGTTCGCAGGACGCCCTTGTTTGTATGTATCCTCGCCTGTCGTTCCTCCACGCGCGCTTCAATCACTCGTCAGAGAGACTGAAGAGAGAAAGAAAGCCGACTTTATCGCCGATTGCGACGCATGATTTTGTTGAGCGCTTCCTTCGGCGCACTCAACGATGTGCGTCAGGGGGCGGCATTCCACAGGCGATCGGCGCTCGGAGATTAGAGAGCGGCGGCGCCTCCACTTCTACCGCTGCCAGCCGAGAAGTCGGCAACGGCTGCGACGCCTAAGAGGCGATGATGCGCGACGACGACCGTCGGCGCCCCCAGGCGACGTGACGAAGGCAATAAAAAGCCCGGGAAACAATTCACCCCTTTCGCGAGAGTGGGGAGAGAGAGAGGAAGAGCCGAGGAGGAACCTTTGATGTCGACTGTCTAGTGAGGGAAGAAAGCGAGGGCGGCAGACGGGCGCACCCACGCCAACGAATCGTCAAAGCGACCTCATCGTCTGCGCAACCAGTGGTGAGTAGTGGCGACCGACCTTTGACCGTCTCCTCGCGCTGCCTTCTCTCGAGCTTCTCCAACTTCCTGCGCCGCTTGCGCTTCTCCTTCTCCGTCAACACGATGTCGTCCACGGTGAAGTCATCGTCCGTCTTCTGCTGCGACGCCGACGCCTGCAAAAAGAGGGCAGTCGACCGCGGAGTAGCAGCATAGTTAGGCGTACGGCTGAACTGCACTATACTTAACACTTGGGCAAATCCCAAAAGTTAGTTCAGCGTTCTGTGCCCAAGGTTGCCAACCACTGCAAGGTGTGGTAAATCAAGACACGCACTTATTTGGAAGCAGAGTGCAATATTAACGTTTGAACGTCGCTGCATCTTCCGGTGTGTTGTATTTCGTTAAGACATCGCTCTCATTTCCCCCAATTTTGAATCAAAATTGTTGGCATGTTATCGGCAA
>JASAMZ010012383.1:0-93369 GCA_030248115.1 Linhomoeus sp. GSCO2_2
ATGCTGCTAACTGCAATGTTTTGCTTGCCATAACCTTTCAACAAAGGCTAACTAAGTTTTCTCCTAACCTTCGTGATTCGCGCTTAAAGGTTGCTCTAGTGTTTCACCGTCGCAAGGCAAGTTTCCTGCTCACTCATCATCTGCCAACCTTTGTAGTCGCTTGCTAACCTTTCTAATTCCTTAGGAAGTAACATATTCAGCTTCTCCTTCCAGTAACCTTTGGGCAACTCCTGTCTAGACAGCCTAAGAGCATAAAAGCTGTGCCTGCTGCTGACTTGGCGTTCAGTGGTGAAGTTGATGTTACAAAGTGTGTAGTCAAGAAAGTAACGTGGAACAAAACACCACCACAAACTGGTGGCCACAGCAGTCGTCAAAGGTGTGAAGACAAGGAAACAAGACTACTATGTCAGGAGACAGGAAAGAAATTGAAGACCTGCAGAGAACCAACCGTAACCTGCAACAAAGTGTGCGGAAAGCTGAAGAAGAGGCGCAACAAGCCAACCAACGACTACAAGAGCTGCAACTCCAACTGGAGCGTCTACAAAGACTAGAAGAGGCAGCGACAGAACCTGAAAGGCCGACAAGAGCCAACGACGAGAAAGAAGAAGTCGGAGACCCCTACAGAATCGGTCTCGAATGCTTCAGTGGCAGCGACTCCCTTCAACAAACGTTCAGCGAATGGCTGATAAGATTCGAAGAAGTGAGCATGGCAAGAAACTGGGTCGGCGACAGAAGAGCCGAAATTCTGCCACTCTACTTGAAGAAGGGAGCTCTGACCGCCTGGCGACAACTGGACGAAGCACAAAAGAAACCATGGGAAACAGTGAAGACGGAACTGACCAAAGCCCTCCAACCAGTCGAGTCGACAACTTTCTTTCAACAACTCTTGCACGCCGGCCGAAAACAAGGCCCAGCGGAATCAGTTGCTGACTACGCAGCCGACGTTGAAAGACTTGTGCAAGGCGCTCGTCCAGTGACTGACCAATACCCCCAGACGGCACAACAACAAGAACTCATCAATTGGTTCGTCAGCGGAATACGCGACGAGTTCTACACCAAAATCATGGAGGAAGCTCCCAAAACATTCGCTGAAGCAAAGCGAATGGCGCTGAGGAAGGAAGCCCACCAAAAGATTTTGGCTCAACGAGCGCAACAGTCCACGAATTCGAAGCTAGACAACTACCAACATTTCTATGCGCTGACAGCTCCTCAGCAGAAACCGTGGTGCACATTTTGTCAGAGAGACACTCACAGTTTGGAAGACTGCTGGTCCATGAATCGAGACTACAACAACCAACCGCGTCAATGGGAGCAGAGACCAACCTACCAAAGTCAGCGCGACACAATTCCCAGTTGCCACAACAACTGGCAGTCCAGAAGAAACGACATCACCTGCAACTACTGCAACCGACGAGGACACGTCTGGCGCCAATGCTGGGATCTACAGAGGGACCAAGAGGAGAACACCCACTGGAAACAAGACAGGCCAGCCCCAGCCTACGCCCTGACCTACGACGAACACGACAAAGAGGCGGACGAGTCAACGCCAAACTCATTGAACTGTGAAATTCTACAACAACTGAAGGAACTCAACGAGAAATTGGTCGTACTATATCCGCCAAAGGACAGGGAATCGACCCAGGAGAAACGAGAGCCATATATCTTCTCGTTTAATCCAGAGCCGGTGGACGCTGAGAACTCAGAGCACGGCAGTCAAGAACTACAACTGACTACATCAGCTGACGCAGAGACGCAAACGGAATCCGAGAATGAAAACGACGACGAACTTGTGAGCTCTGAAGACAACACAACTCCCAGGCTAACGAACCGTGTCGACTACCAGCCACACAACAGCAACTACAACTTGACAATTGCCTCACCAAAGTGCCACTGCTACACGCAAAAGAAGGAGGCAAACCACAACGACAACAACTGGAGAAGTGACGTGAGCGAGAGCGACTTCAACCACGACAACGAGAGCCCTGGAAACAAGCCAAAGGAAAAAGCGAAAGCCAAGAAACGAAAGAAGAGGAAGAATCCAAAACCCTGAAACCCTCTCTGCGGTTGTTGCGCTGCTTGCGTGTTTCGTCTAACTGCAACACGCTTTTCGTGAGAGGGGGGAATCTGTAATGCTGCTAACTGCAATGTTTTGCTTGCCATAACCTTTCAACAAAGGCTAACTAAGTTTTCTCCTAACCTTCGTGATTCGCGCTTAAAGGTTGCTCTAGTGTTTCACCGTCGCAAGGCAAGTTTCCTGCTCACTCATCATCTGCCAACCTTTGTAGTCGCTTGCTAACCTTTCTAATTCCTTAGGAAGTAACATATTCAGCTTCTCCTTCCAGTAACCTTTGGGCAACTCCTGTCTAGACAGCCTAAGAGCATAAAAGCTGTGCCTGCTGCTGACTTGGCGTTCAGTGGTGAAGTTGATGTTACAAAGTGTGTAGTCAAGAAAGTAACGTGGAACAAAACACCACCACACATATACATATACAATATACAAAAGTTTTAAAATATACATATACATATACAAAACAAGGCCGATATACAAACTTTGTATATTGTATATTTCTACCGTATTTGGTTACTGTTGTGGGTCGAGATATCTTCAAATTTTGCCCAATTCGATATTCAGCTCACAAATTTAGCTAAACATAGGCTAATCTGTACTATAAAACTTAGCGTAATTACCAAAATTTGTGCAGAAGTGATGTGCTAATGCACTCTTTCAGTTGGAGATCTGCACACTTCTATGAAAACCTCACTTGGAAGCACTAAGATAACGGTATAGGAAAATATACAATATACAAAATATATACAAAGCTAAATCTGGTAATATATACAATATACAATATACAAAGTTATTGGATTGTATATATAATATACATATACAATATACAAAAAAATTTCAAAATATTGCCCACTGTAGTTCGTACCCACTGATACTTACCAAAAGTGGGCGCTTATTGGATGGGGGCCGCTTATTGGAGGGTGGGGCATTATCGAAAGGGGGCACTCATTAGAGGAAATGCGGTGCGTACATAATTGGTCTTTTATGCTGGGGTAGGCAGTGTAACAGAACAATAAAATGCACCAAAGAGGAGTTTCAGGAAAATTTTTATTGATTAGACGTCCAATGGAAGGAACCCTACTAAACGTGCCCGTTTCAGTTGTTTCTTGTGAGGCAAATGTAGATATCGCTGTCAAAGTCCAGGAATGTCACATATCAACACCTCCTCTGACACAAGCATCGGAATTGTCTGTAAAATTAACAAATTTGTCCATGTTAGGAAGGCTTTGAGCTTCCTAAACGGCACTGCACTAATTTTAGGAATCCTATTCCTATTTTGCTGGACATAAAATTGATAAAAGAGAATCGTCCTAAAAGCATCCTAAACCACTCCTAAAATGGCCGATTTCGCTCCTATTCCTATTCCTGTTTCGTAAGTTGATAAAAGAGATTTGTGTCCTATTCCTATTTTCCTATTCCTAAACCGCCATTCCTATGTTGATAAAAGAGGCCCCAGGTGTAGTATTCTAGACAGGTCCTCGAGAGCAGAATCGTGGTCGTCGACCTAGAAAGTGCCGTGTCAATTCCTTCAACCCACCAAACAATAAGAAACCTCCGCCTAACCGGCACGCCAACAATTCCAACATCTGTGGCGCCCTTGACGTTGGAGTCGACGTCGTCCAGAAATATGACCTCTTCCGGACGACACTGTAGCTCTTCGAGCAGGCGGAAATAGATTCCAGGCTCGGGTTTGCGCGTGCCCACGCGACAGGACTCGACCACCTGGACGAATGTTGCATGTAGCTATTTTGCTATTACGTTATGCGTTGTCTGCTATGGCGCCGGCGGTTAGCGCGTTTGACTAAGACGCCGCCGACGTCGAGTGTGGCAGGTTCGAATCTGCCTCCTGCATAAAATCGATTTGCTGTCGTTTATCGTCGCACTTACTATTGTACTCCACCCACCACGTCAAACAGGTTCTCTCAACCGGTCGCCAAACGGGTTGGTGGGCCGTCTACGTGCCTCGTCCGTGAAATAGTTGTTCGTAACAAGGGCGGTCTTGTAGCCTCGACTGCGAAGGCACCTGACAGCCTGTACCATCTTCTCCAGAGGCTGGTAGGCGGCCTTTGTGTAGTCGACCGTATCAGAAAGTCTGGCGGGAGACTCCATTCCATACTAAAAAGTTAGGTGGATTCATTAACATCACCATTACAGCCCATTACACAGCACCCCCCCCCCCCCCCCCCATCTCTGCTGGTGGTACTGATTTCACAAAGAGGTGTCATTAATCTCTAGATATCGTTGATTCAACAGAACGAAGCAACGCTGCAAGCACGCACTCACCAACTCTCGAAAGTTGTCATCGAAAATTCTGCCGAACTCGGTAGGGCCCATTTCCCCTCATTTCCATTCGAAAGAGCGCCTGTAGAACATCCGGCCTGCCTATGGTCCGCCCCTATGGAACCGGTTGCGGCGGTTTGCATGCGGTGCGGGTGTACGATACATCCGTCAAGCTCCGTGCGAAATTGTAAACTGAGGTGGCACAGGCAAATCACGTAATTCGTATTGTCTGCAGGCACGCACACTTTGCTGTGGATGTGACTGCGGACAATCAATAAGGTATTTTACTGCTAGGATCCACTTGAAACAGTAGCAAACGAGTACATTTTAGTCAACGCGTTGTTGCCTGCTATCATGCTGAGTTTCAATTTTGTATAACATTGGTGATAATCCTTATCTGATCCAGCGATTTTAATAATACAAAATTTACGAGCGAAAAATTGTCATTTGACGAACTAGTTTAGCACGTGTGATGGCGGAGGCAAATGTAAAGAGCGCTTTACTGTCCAAAGAGGCGCTTTTTGGCACTCCGCCGCTTGAAAAGCGAAGGAGTGCTATAGGAGCGGTAAAGCCTACAGTTAACATAACACGTCCTAGCGCTCGCTAGGAAGCACTTAGAGAGCCAAATTTTTTTTTAAAAGACAGCTTATGACCACGCGCAGCGTGCTCGGGGGGTGAAAAAATTTCGGTGGTGGAAGAATTTTGCGAAAATTCAAAAATTCGAATTTTTGCTAAGTAAAAAAAAATCACCCCACAACTTTCGCAATAGTGGACCGAATTTGGTGATTTTTGGATATGTTGTAGGCCTTTGGGTCCTCTAGGCGGCATCGCTGGAACAGGCTCCCTAGGTGGTCCGACGCGGGAGTACGGTAGAAAATTCAAAATTTTAAATTTTTTTCCGACATTAAAAAAATCATAACTCGAGTTTGGCACGGTGGATCCTCGCCAATTTAATTTCTGACCTGGACACTTCTATGACCTTTCATTTGGCACCAAAACCGCCGAGATCGGTCTTGCCGTTCGGGAGATCCGCGGTGGCAAAAGTCCCGGGTCCCGAGCGGAAAATTGGGATTTTCGACTTTGAATGGATTTTTGGGCCGGAAAGCGTGCTGTTAGCGGCAAATTGACCATTGCAACGTGTTCAGCGTCAAAAGTTGGTCTAGACGAAGTGTCTTGACCATTTTGAGGTACCGCACCCCGGCCGCGCCGAATTTTTGAATCCCGGGGTCAAATTTTCGAAATTGTGTTTTCACTTGTTTCGGGGGTTTCCGACGACGCTGAACACGAATCCGGTGTTTGTTTCGGGATTCGGGGTGCCTTTACCCTGATTTCGGCACCCGGCCGGTCAAAAATTGGGTTCCGGGGTCGAATTTTCAAAATTGAGTTGACAGTTGTGTCTGGGCTTTCTGATGCCGCAGAACGCGAATCCGTCGTTTGTTTGGCGATTTGTGGTGTATTTAGCCTGATTTTGGCGATTGATGGAACGCCTCTTGGAGTTTCGTCTCAGGAGGTGGAACTGTGCCGAGGGAAAGAAGCTGATTTCGGCGCCGGCCCGGCCACAAATTACGCCCGGGGGCGAGATTTCAAAATTGCGTTGACAGTTGTGTCTGGGCTTTCTGACGCCGCAGAACGCGAATCCGTCGTATGTTTGGCGATTTGCGGTGTATTTAGCCTGATTTTGGCCGAATACTTATGCTCTGTAAAATTTCGCGAAATTCCGAAAATACCGTCGGCCATTGATTTTGCTGCGCCTACAGTACGCCGTCCATATAAGACGGCGCTGAGAAAGGCGTCTACGCACGCGACTACTGCCACCGACGCCGTCCACCCCAGCGGGGGATCCCCTGCTGTGTAGCGTAGATAAGGCGCGCCTCTACAATTCACGTATCACTTGTTGACTGCCTCCCAGAAGAGTTTGATTGCGAAATCCTCGATTTTTCGCCAGAAGACGACGAGGGTTTGGGCAGCGCTTTCTTGGCTAAAATTGGCTGCAGTATTCATTCGCTGGAGGATACGAAGCGCTTTGTCGAGGTCTTTTCTGAGAAAGCGAACATCGGCTGAATTTTGCGAGACACTCAGTACAGCAGCAAAAAGGTATTTGTGTTGCGAAACAATTTTCTGATCCACTGAGAACGCCCGAATGTACGCATGTCTTTAGGCGGATTTGGCGCGAAAGCTGCGCTATGCCAAGTATCTGTGCCAATTCTCCCTCCAGTCACCGAAAGGCGGCCAATCCCATGAAGCCGTCCACTTCTCGTGACCACCACTGCCAGTCCTCTATCTGCAGCCAGAAGTTCAGCTACGAAGGAAGAAAGAGGAAACCCTATGGTGGCCCCAGTGGCATCATCACCATTCGCTGGAACCACAGCCACTCTGTCGATTCTTGACAAGCGTTTCTCCAGTGATTCCGCCTGCACATTCATGAAGCGCCTAAAGCACATCCACACTCCCAACGAGGTCGGTAAGTGGTTGGCCACAGGGCAAATTCCCAGAAGGTACCACGCAGGCGCCGAAATCAAGGTCATCACTCGACACCTACACCGCAAGAAGAAGAAGGAGAACGGCGACGCGACGGCAAGTCTCGCCATGGAAAATCTATTCGTTCCCTTGTATCTTGTTTCCGCTCTCAGGCGAAGACGGAAACAACGGCACTTTGACCAAGCAAACACACACGCTGTTTGAACTTTTGAATGCGCGCGTCTCGACGCATAGTCGCGTTGTCCACACGACCTTCTTTTATAATTTGAATTGTTAACTCTTCATCCCATTTTACAGTTTGACGGATGTATCGTACAGTCCACAATTTTGCGTAGTTGTACATGCGCTCCATTTCTGCAAACAGCTCGTGTGAAAGTAAGCTTTACTTTGATGAGTTGTGTCGTCGTAAACTGCACTGTGGCTCACGGAGCTCCGAATGGTGTATAGGTGCCACACGGTAACGTACGCACGTCACTTGAGCATCAATAGTGTACAGGGCACTCGCCGCGCTGGGACGTAATACAACGCAATATCAACCTGCAGCAATTCTGGAGGGCGAGTCGATCAAAACGCCGCCCATATCAAAGGCCACGGCCCTATAATGACGAGCCATTGCTAGACGATAGAGTTGGAGGAGTAGGAGGGTGAACAATGTGGCTTTCATCGTTCAATTGGTGCAGACAAATTCTGTGGACTATTGTAGACTTGCGCGGTATCCAAGTACATTACCGTGTCTCTACTCCAAGTGGAAGGAACAGCCAACTTTTGCACTCCTGTAGGTACTCGCGAACTGCTGCAACGCGTAGGTTTGTCTGTTCCGCTTGCCAAGGGAACCAAAACAAACAGTTTTGAGTGCGCACTCAATAAGCGGTTACTCACATCGATGACTCGGTACGCAAACGAACACTCTGTGGTTTTGGGTGGTACAGGAATCACAGAGTTCGCTAGTACCTGAATGGCAAATATTTTACATGTGGGTTATCGCAAAGCAGACAGAATCCTAGAATGCACTATTTCAATTGGAAGCGGCTTAGGCTTCAGTCAGCGGCAGGCCAAGCAGTTGCGACAGCTCTTGCAGGGCGGAATCGTGGCTCGTGACCTCGAAAGTGCAACTAATTAGTCGATTGAAACCTGGTCTTGCGGAGTTAAGGTACACAGATGACAAAGTGCAACAAAGTGCGACCCTGCGATTGATTCATCTCAAAGCAAAAAGAAAACTCACCGTCACAGTTTGGATTCCGACATCTATAGCTCCCTGGACGTTCTCCTCAGAATCCTCCAAGAATAAAGCCTCTTTCGGTTGGCACTGCAGCCGCTCTAGCGTGTGCAGATAGATGTCCCTGTTGGGCTTGCGCATGCCCACGCGACAGGACTCCACCACCTGTGTGTGTGTGGAGATAGTGTGAAGGTCTAGTGATCGACTGTATTGTATAAAATACATTTTAATAGGTAGCTATCAAGGTATAGGAGGGTTTTCATCAAGGTTTTCGATTCCAATTGCTCTTTGCTAACCAATAGCGAGGTTAATGAGAGGTCGTAGAGGTGTAGACATTATGACTGAGCAACGCCGATATTTGGGTAATGTGAGGTACATTGGTACATAAGTACACGTAATTGTGCAATTAATACACTCGACAGAATCCAGCAGGAGTCCGTCATACCTCCCTGTTTTCCAATTAGCATTAGGACTGGCTATACTGAGAGTGTCACCACACTGCCAAACCTACAACCAGTGTGTCCATTGTTCCAAGATTTCGGAAATTGTTTTGTTCTTGTTTTGTTCCAGAGGGTCCAAAAATAAATTGTTTTGTTCTTGTTCTTGTTCCAACCCAAATCTTGGAACATTGTTAACAATTTAAGAAACTTTGTTCTTAAATTGTTCCAGTCCGTGTAACGCTGGCCCTAAGTAGCCCCGATCGGTGCACCTGCAGTGGCATATTGTTCACAACATCCAAAATTTCTGGCTTGCACCACATCAAATGTTCAAACTTGCCCTAAACAGTTCCTGTCTTGAACCTATGATGTTCCCCGACTGAGTCATCACTCATCATTGCGTCATTTTGTTACACAGCGCATTTCAAAAGGAACAATTTAGGAACAATTTAAGAACAATTTAACCATTTTGTTCCAATCGCCCCGCTACATTGTTCTTGTTTTGTTCTTGTTCCAGAAAGTCGTCGAACAATATAAATTGTTCTTGTTTTGTTAACAATTTAGCAGGAACTTTGTTCCGGAACATTGTTCCGTTGGAACAATTGGACACACTGCCTACAACAGTACCCACCACATCGAACAGTTCTTCCAATTCGTCACCAAACGGGTGAGTGGGCCTGCTGTCTTCCTTGTCCGCAAAGTAGTTATTCGTTAGCAGGGCGGTTTTATATCCATTGTTGCGAACCATTCTGACCGCTCGCAGCATCTTCTCCAGCGGCTGCATGGCGGGCTTCGCATAGTCCACCAACTCGCAGAAAGCTGCGGTTAGCTCCAGTCCGTGCTAGAAGCGCGCGGACTTCAAGTTTTCCTTTCGGAGAATGGAGGTACACGCACTGGTAACTACTCCACACCATGTGATGTACCTACGTACCTACCTACCTACTCATGATGGCGATACGCCACGCCAGACGCCACGCGTTCCATTTGTAACTATGGGCTACTGTAGCCCGCGCAATTTGAACTTCTGTACCTGACTACTGCATAGCAGTCCTCCCCACGCAGAAAGCTATCGAATAACCCCCGATCGGCTCTCTGCGCTGCGCCTGTCCAACGCCGAGGTCTCAAAGCGTCTTGTTACAAACTAGTGGACAGACACACGCACGCGCCCCAGATATCGCCTGGCCAAGGAAGAGCGATCAGCGAGACAACTTCTTGTTGTGCTGGTAATTCTTCATCTGTAGGCAAATTCTCCAATAAGCGTGCCTCCCTCTTCCCTACTGTTCCTGCCTCCACTTGTCATGATCAATTAGGTTCTATGCTACTTTTGCATCCGCGCACCGTCTTCCGAACGCTGTCTTTGAGTACCACGTCGAATTCGGCCATGCAAATCTCGCCCTTTTCCATGCGCGCGAAGGCCTCCTGGACGGCCGAATCCACGAATCCCCTCGGTATTGAGTGGGGTGGGAAGCCGTGCTCTTTCTCGAAGCCTGCAACGCGCTAAAATGTACTGGAGCAGAGTATTAAAATACAAGAAAGGAGCACGAATATAAAGGAATGGAAAATAAAACGAAATAAGAAAGAAAACAAAACAAAATGAAATGAAATAAGATAAACTAAAATGAATAAAAAAATAAAGTGAGATAAAACAAAATCACACTCAACCAAGTTAAATTAGACTAAATTAAATTAAATTAAATTAAATTAAATTAAATTAAATTAAATTAAATTAAATTAAATTAATTAAATTAAATTAAATTAAATTAAATTAAATTAAATTAAATTAAATTAAATTAAATTAAATTAAATTAAATTAAATTAAATTAAATTAAATTAAATTAAATTAAATTAAATTAAATTAAATTAAATTAAATTAAATTAAATTGTTGAATTAAATTAAATTAAACAAAATGAAAAACGAAACAAAATGAAATGAAATGAAGAGAAGTGAAGTAAAGTGAAGTGAAATTAAAATATAATAGAACTTATTAGGAGAGTAAAATTTAAAAAATACGTCTACACACACCGACCCGCAATAAGATTCGAAGGCCTGTCGATCATCACTCCGCCCATGTCAAAAATCACCGCCTTATATCGGGCCATGCTGATAAAATTCGATGCTTGAATTCACGGCGAACGAAGTTTTCGAAAATTCCAGGCACACGAATTTGCCCAGAGTTCACAACTGAAACTGCATGACACTTTTCTCACATTATGGTACAATATAGGCGCGGGACAATCGCACTGAGTTCGCACGGCAGCGCAGAACGGGGAACAACACACAATTGTCGGTGCAAACAGCACACACTTCACTGGTACGCGCAAACCCGCTTGGAAAGACCTGCCAGGTTGCGTGAATGCGACGTGAAATTTCACGCAGCGTAAATGGGCACGACCGGTCGGTGGCATATTTAGGCGGCCTCCCAAACGTATACACTTGAACCAGTAGCGGATCAAGGGGGGGGGGGCGGTTGTGCGTCCGCCGCCCCCCCCCCCAATTCGGCCAAACCGCCCCCCCCCAAGGCCCCCACCCAACAAAAAAATTTTGCGCGGTGGCATGTTCAGAGCAAAAAATTTTCGCCTGCGGCGCTATTCGTAGCAATTTTGTAACCTGAAAAGGCCAGAATCGGCAAAATTTTCGCCTGCGGCGCTATTTTAAAGCAATTTTGTAACAGAAAAGCCAAAATCGGCAAAAAAATTTCGCCTGCGGTTTCGCCTGCGGCGCTATTTTAAGGCAATTTTGTAGCAGAAAACGCCAAAATAGGGACAACTTTTCGCCTGCGGCGCCACTTTTTTCGCTCGGCCTCAGCCGAGCGAACCATATCAAGAGCTCGGCGTGCGTGCGTACGTACGTACGTACGTACGTACGTACGTACGTACATACGTCACGCTTGCTTCGGGCTTAATAACTCGCTCGTCTGACGTCGTAGGAAGGAGTTTGAGACATCGGCGAGTAGCCCGCGGACTCCTCTAGCCACCTGAGTAGACAAACCAACAAGCTTAGAGTAAAAACTGGGTACCCGATGATGGTTGATTGGCATTGTATAGTGTGTCGTGCATTTGAGGAGTATATTCCATAGAGTGTCAGAATAGTAAGTTGAGAATTTCCTCGGAGAGTATCGCCGCAGTTACCTCGAGTTTCCAGAGAAAGTGTGTGCCATTGTTGGGCAATCGATGCCTGTAAGGCGCATTGGTGGGTACTGATCCATAAATGGATCAGGAATGTTCGCCGCAGGTTCACTTTGGAATAAAGAGGGTCTAAATGGGACGACGCCCTTTTCTTTTGGGTCACAAATGCGGACGGTTACGGTACCGTTGCTGTAGATTGCAGAACCGCACAGTAAACAGAAGTTTAGTCTTCGATTGAATAGGTGGCAAAAACATACGTTGCCGGACACATCCATGGATAAATATTGCTAAGTTTTAGCCATTTAAAATGCCGAAATCTGCCATGTATGAAAAAAAAACCTTGAAAATATCCCTAATTTCGTGAATTCTAAAATCTGAAACTGCTGTATAATTACTTGACATACTACGCCCGATTCATCCACGCAAAGATATTTTGAATTTTTAGTTGTTTGAAATTGTCGAAATTTGGCAATTTTGAGCAAAACCTTAAAAATATCCCTAAATTCGTTAATTATAAAATATAAAACTAGTTGCTAAATAGTTGGCAGACTATGCCCGACACAACCATGCAAAGACATCCTGAAATTTAAGCTACTCGAAATTGTCGAAATTTGGGAATTTTAGCAATACCCTTGAAAATATACCTAATTTCGCTAATTAGAAAATCTGAAAATATTTGCTAAATACTTGGCTGACTATGCTCGATACATCCGTGCAAAGAAGTTTTGAAATTTAAGCTGTTTGAATTTGTCGAAATTGGGGAATTTTGACAAAACCATTAAAAATAACCCTAATTTCGTTAATTATAAAATCTGAAACTATTTGATAAATACTTGGTAGACTATGCTCGATACATCCGTGCAAAGAAGTTTTGAAATTTGAGCTGTTTGGATTTGTCGAAATTTGGGAATTTTGACAAAACCCTTGAAAATATACCTAATTTCGATAATAAGAAAATCTGAAACAATTTGATAAATACTTGGCAGACTATGCTCGATACATCCGTGCAAAGAAGTTTTGAAATTTAAGCTGTTTGAAATCGTCGAAATTTGGGAATTTTGACAAAAACCTTGAAAATATACCTAATTTCGTTAATTATATTCGCTGAAACTATTTGCTAAATACTTGGCGGACTATGCTCGATACATCCGTGCAAAGAAGTTTTGAAATTTAAGCTGTTTGAAATTGTCGAAATTTGGGAATTTTGACAAAAACCTTGAAAATATCCTTAATTTCGTGAATTCCAAAATCCGAAACTATGTCACAAATTCATGGCGTCTTACGCCCTTTCCATTTCAGCAAAAACTTTGCCAATACGACTTGTAAATAAAAGTGTCATTTTTGACATTTTCATATTTTAATTGTAAATATCTCGAAATAGGGTAATTAGCAACAGAAACGGACAACGGCACGTTACTCAGCGCGTTCGACTCCATCGGGTGGCACTAACCGTCGTGTCTAGTTGTTCCGGACGGACACACGGACGGACACACGGACGGACACACAAACAGACAATAGCGTCCGTATATATGTTACAGTGAATACCCGCATCCAGTGAAAACCCGCATATGCGGGTTTTCACTAGATGTGTTAGTGAATACCCGCATATGCGGGTTTTCACTAGCCGTGTTAGTGAATACCCGCATATGCGGGTATTCACTAAGAAGTTTAGTGAAATCCCGTCTAGGAGTGCATAGTGAGTTCTTAACGAGTCCACACCAGATTACTGAATAAGTTCACACCAAAATACTGAATCAGTCCACACAAATTACGGAATACACTAAATTACTACACGAATCGACACCAAAAGGGGAGATCGTAGGTCTGAGCAGGAGGAGATCGTAGGCTAGGCGGAGATCGTAGACCTGAGAAGGAGGAGATCGTAGGCTAGGCGGAGATCGTAGGCCTGAGCAGGAGGAGATCGTAGGCTAGGTGGAGATCGTAGGCCTGAGCACGAGGAGATCGTAGGCTAGGCGGAGATCGTAGGCCTGAGCAGGAGGAGATCGTAGGCTAGGCGGAGATCGTAGGCCTGAGCAGGAGGAGATCGTAGGCTAGGCGGAGATCGTAGGCCTGAGCAGGAGGAGATCGTAGGCTTGGCGGAGATCGTAGGCCTGAGCAGGAGGAGATCGTAGGCTAGGCGGAGATCGTAGGCCTGAGCAGGAGGAGATCGTAGGCTAGGCGGAGATCGTAGACCTGAGAAGGAGGAGATCGTAGGCTAGGCGGAGATCGTAGGCCTGAGCAGGAGGAGATCGTAGGCTAGGTGGAGATCGTAGGCCTGAGCAGGAGGAGATCGTAGGCTAGGCGGAGATCGTAGGCCTGAGCAGGAGGAGATCGTAGGCTAGGCGGAGATCGTAGGCCTGAGCAGGAGGAGATCGTAGGCTAGGCGGAGATCGTAGGCCTGAGCAGGAGGAGATCGTAGGCTAGGCGGAGATCGTAGGCCTGAGCAGGAGGAGATCGTAGGCTAGGCGGAGATCGTAGGCCTGAGCAGGAGGAGATCGTAGGCTAGGCGGAGATCGTAGGCCTGAGCAGGAGGAGATCGTAGGCTAGGCGGAGATCGTAGGCCTGAGCAGGAGGAGATCGTAGGCTAGGCGGAGATCGTAGGCCTGAGCAGGAGGAGATCGTAGGCTAGGCGGAGATCGTAGGCCTGAGCAGGAGGAGATCGTAGGCTAGGCGGAGATCGTAGGCCTGAGCAGGAGGAGATCGTAGGCTAGGCGGAGATCGTAGGCCTGAGCAGGAGGAGATCGTAGGCTAGGCGGAGATCGTAGGCCTGAGCAGGAGGAGATCGTAGGCTAGGCGGAGATCGTAGGCCTGAGCAGGAGGAGATCGTAGGCCTGAGCCGGAGGAAAGCCTGAGCCTAAGCCTGAGCCAAAGCCTGAGCTTGAGCCAAAATATATTCATTGCAACGGTGGAATAAATTGGTGCGGAGTCATTCAGTAACTGCTGCTGAACTTAAAGGGAGACATCCAAAGAAATTCAATGCTAGGATGCTTGGAAGCATTAGCTTAAATATATGGCGAGACTTCAAGCGGACCCTGGAACAAGAAAAGTACCGTGTTCACTTGTATGCAGGTGGCGATTCTGCGGAACAGCGCCGTGAAACAAGCATATGCGGGTATTCACTGACTGGATCAGTGAAAACCCGCATATGCGGGTATTCACTAACTGGATCAGTGAATACCCGCATATGCGGGTATTCACTAAGTGGTTTGGTGAAAACCCGCATATGCGGGTTTTCACTGGATGCGGGTATTCCCTGTCACATATATACTCGCCGCCCTGGGGGGCGGCGAAAAAATAAGTTTTCAAACTCGCGCGCTACAGTATCCCAAAGTGGGGTCCATTTTAAGACAAAAGTTGACCGAAGCTAGTCAAATCGCATATCAAAGTGAAGCGCTCGAGCTGCTGAGCACGAATCCGACAACAAAAGTTTCAAAAGTTTAAACAGAGAGCTACCGTAACCAAAACGCGTCGAAAACTGGAAACGACACGCTTGCTTCGGGCTTAATAACTCGCTTGTCTGACGTCGCTGGGTTGAGTTCGACACATCGACGGGTAGCCCTCGGACTTCTCTCGCCATCTGAGTGTTCAAAACTGAAATAAGTTTTCAAACTCGCGCGCTACAGTATCCCAAAGTGAGGTCCATTTTAAGACAAAAGTTGACCGAAGCTAGTCAAATCGCATATCAAAGTAAAGCGCTCGAGCTCCTGAGCACGAATCCGACAACAAAAAGTTTTAAAAGTTTAAACAGAGAGCTACAGTAACCAAAACGCGTCGAAAACCGGAAACGACACGCTTGCTTCGGGCTTAATAACTCGCTTGTCTGACGTCGCTGGGTTGAGTTCGGCACATCGACGAGTAGCCCTCGGACTACTCTCGCGAACTGTGACGTCGAAATAATAGCACGTTTTAAAAATTGCGCGCTACAGTACCCCGAAGTAATGTCCGCAAAAAGTCAAAACTTCATAGAACCTAGTCGAATCGCATATCAAAATGAAGCGCTCGACCTGCTGAGCAAGAATCCGACAACAAAAAGTTTCAAAACGTCAATGAGAGGGCTACAGTAACCAAAACGCGATGAAAATTGCAGATTTTGGTTTGCCACTCGTGCGTTGCAGAGCGGCGGTCTTGACATCGCTGAAGAGCTCATTGCAAGCCAACATCAAATCATGCTCACAATTAACCTGTAGTTTTGCGCTAGATTCTAGTGTCTTTTTTTAAATTTAGTCTGAAAAGATGATTTTCTTGGTGTGAAGAATTAAACCCGAGCGATACCAATGTTGCGTAGCAAGACCACTCCAAAAAGTGTAGTCGCGCGGAGAGTCAAAGACGCTGCACGAAACCGGAAAGGGCCTTGCTACAATCTCAGTAAAAATTCAAACCTCAAAACCACTCTGCTTTTTAAAAGAGACTTGTTATGTACTTTTATAGCGTCTTGGTCCCCCTGTGCCCTCAAAATTCCGCCCCCCCCCCGCTATTCCAAAATCCTGGACCCGCCACTGACTTGAGCCCCTAAAGATTTTCCTCTCCCACTGTCCTTGACCCTTGTGGGTTTGTCGGAACGGCACTGGGTCTAACAAACCAGCGTCGTCATAGACATAGAGGAGATGCATGGCACAAACAAGGTGCACTTACTTCAACAGCGCGTGTACACCACAGATGTGCAGATTCGATTCTCGCTCGGCTCGTGCGTGGCGCGGCCATCTTTGCTTTCTTCCACCTTCAAAAATTCCGACGCACAAAGCAAAGTACGTACACATCACTGCATCACTGTTAGGCTATGTCGGGTTCGCTCATTCCAAGCAGAAAAGCTCGAATTTTGCCTACTGTAGCACGGCTGAGACGCTACTTGGCGTCATCTAGTGGCATTGCCAGGAGCCTGGAGAGCTCTTGAAGGGCAAAGTCGTGGCTGGTGACCTGAGAGTAAGGAAAGATATGTGCGCTGCATGCGTAAGAGCCTACTTGCTAGCATCAGAAGGCCGCCGCATTTGTAGATTTGGAGATGGGGGGGGGGGGGAGACACAGGGCAGGGACAGACAGCTGCGCATCAAGGTACGCAATCCAGTACACGCCAAACAATACAGCTCTCGACTACAACCACCTTCACAGTGGCCATCCCAACGTCCCTGCCCCCCTGGGCGTTCTCCTCATAGTCATCCAGGAAGAGCACCTCCTTAGGCTGGCACTGCAGCTGCTCTAGCGTGTGCAGATAGATGGCCTTGTCTGGCTTGCGTATGCCCAGGCGACAGGACTCCACCACCTGTGATTGTGAAGGAAAGACAGCACGTAACAGAGCTTGGCTTCATGCCACGCCCAACACCTGCACTGGAGTGAGTGATCTTCTCAGCTCTTATCTCTTATCGCATCCACTGATCTGCGGTTAGTCACCCCTCCTGTTGATCGACGATTGTGATAAAATCCCCAATACCCCATAATGCATAATGCTGCGTGGATTACACACTAGATAAAGCTACCCTAGGTGCCCATACCATACGTGACAGTGAGCCTAGTACCCTTCTGGTATAGAGTTTTATCTCAACCATCCATGCTGCCCATCCGTGTTATCGCGATTAGATTGTTATCGTAACGTCCACATTGACACGTCCTGTGTAACTACAACCTCGCAAAGGTCGTGTCGATTTGACTGCGCTCCTACCACATCAAAGAGCTCGTCGACTTGGTCTCCAAACGGGTGGGTGGGCTTCGTACCAGCTTTATCGATGAAAAAGTTGTTGGTCAACAGTGCGGTTTTGTAGCCTTTGGCGCGAATCGACGTCACGGCTCGCAACATCTTCTTCAGAGGCTGCAGAGTGGGCTTGGCGTAGTCCACGGCTTCGCTAAAGGGCGTCGACATTTCGGCACCGTTCTGAAGCCGATGTCGTCGTGAAATTGGGCAGAAATTCTCTGCATTTCCTAAATTATTACGCAACCCACCAGCTTCTTGTAATTCTCCATGAAAACGTTACTGAACTCCGTGATACAACTTTCCCCGCGTTCAGCGACTTTTAGCGCTTCGACGACCTCTGGGCAACCGAAAGTCTTCAGTGCCGAATACTGCGGATAGCCGTACTCGTCTTCGAAATCTGCAAAGAAGGAATGGGAACAATTTCACCCGTGTAGTATGTGCTTCGGGCGGTAGACTTGGCTAGATGGGTAGGTGGCCAATTGCTTCCTAGCCCACTGTCATGCCCACGTAGCGCCAGTATCATTTTGCAATCATAAAAATTCCGCAAAATGTGGCGCAATAGCTTCAAAAGGCTGTCGAATGTTTGCTGACTCTGACGAACCCAAGGTTCGGCTTCTGCTGAGGTAGGTAAGTTTAGACCTCGCTTAGTTATTAGTCTGTACTAGACTCTATAGCCCGTCGATACCGCATTGCAGCTTCAGAGAACGATGTCGCGCAGCTGACGCGCTTCAGCTTCAGAGACCGATGTCGCGCAGCTGACGTGCTGCAGCTTCAGAGACCGATGTCGCGCAGCTGACGTGCTGCAGCTTCAGAGACCGATGTCGCGCAGCTGACGCGCTTCAGCTTCAGAGACCGATGTCGCGCAGCTGACGTGCTGCAGCTTCAGAGACCGATGTCGCGCAGCTGACGCGCTTCAGCTTCAGAGACCGATGTCGCGCAGCTGACGTGCTGCAGCTTCAGAGACCGATGTCGCGCAGCTGACGCGCTTCAGCTTCAGAGACCGATGTCGCGCAGCTGACGTGCTGCAGCTTCAGAGACCGATGTCGCGCAGCTGACGTGCTGCAGCTTCAGAGACCGATGTCGCGCAGCTGACGCGCTTCAGCTTCAGAGACCGATGTCGCGCAGCTGACGTGCTGCAGCTTCAGAGACCGATGTCGCGCAGCTGACGTGCTGCAGCTTCAGAGACCGATGTCGCGCAGCTGACGCGCTGCAGCTTCAAACACCGAGGTCGCGCACCTGACGCGCTGCAGCTTCTGTCAAAGGTCGGAGGTCGCCGGTCTCGATGTCGCTTTGCGCCAACTGCGTCTCTCTCCATGATCAGCAAAGAGACCGCCCGTGACAGTGGCACCTGACAAACCGACGTTTTGCGCTTCGCCTGTGCCCGTGACTCGTGCGCCGTTCTTGGCCAGAAGACAAACCGACGTTTTGCGCTTCGCCTGTGCCCGTGACTCGTGCGCCGTTCTTGGTCAGAAGACAAACCGACGTTTTGCGCTTCGCCTGTGCCCGTGACTCGTGCGCCGTTCTTGGTCAGAAGGCAAACCGACGTTTTGCGCTTCGCCTGTGCCCGTGACTCGTGCGCCGTTCTTGGTCAGAAGACAAACCGACGTTTTGCGCTTCGCCTGTGCCCGTGACTCGTGCGCCGTTCTTGGTCAGAAGGCAAACCGACGTTTTGCGCTTCGCCTGTGCCCGTGACTCGTGCGCCGTTCTTGGTCAGAAGACAAACCGACGTTTTGCGCTTCGCCTGTGCCCGTGACTCGTGCGCCGTTCTTGGTCAGAAGACAAACCGACGTTTTGCGCTTCGCCTGTGCCCGTGACTCGTGCGCCCTTCTTGGTCAGAAGACAAACCGACGTTTTGCGCTTCGCCTGTGCCCGTGACTCGTGCGCCCTTCTTGGTCAGAAGACAAACCGACGTTTTGCGCTTCGCCTGTGCCCGTGACTCGTGCGCCGTTCTTGGTCAGAAGACAAACCGACGTTTTGCGCTTCGCCTGTGCCCGTGACTCGTGCGCCGTTCTTGGTCAGAAGACGAAACCCCGTGTTGACGGTGCTTTGAGAGTGTGTACATATTGTTAGCAAGTTGGGTCTCACAGCGAAGCGCAAAAGCTCTTCCCAACGTCGATGACGGTGCTTTGACAGCGTGTAAAGCAAATGGTGCGCAAGTTGGGTCTCACAGCGAAGCAAGCCCTTCTACTACGCCTATGGCAGAATCGTAATCGTTGTTGCGAAGAATGTTCGTCCGAAAACGGCCGAAATTTGCTCGAATATCGCGAAGTTCGGACGATTTAGGCGGCGGCCAAAGACCAAACTTGGCCAGATGGTGCAGCGTCGAACGGCGGTTCCGTTGATGCACGGCTCGTCGCGATCCGCCGCCGCAGTCGGCAGTTAGCGCCAAAAATGTGCCGCGCAGACGATATTTTCGGAATTTCGACCGAATTTAGGCGGCAGCCGAAGTCGGGATATAGGAGAAGTTCTTCCCCGTCCGAAGACGGTTCCGAAAATGTATAGATGTCCGGGATCCTTGGCCGCGGTCGAGAGATATCGTGTTCAAAGACAGACAGACAGACTGACAGACAGCGCGCGATTAGTAGAGAGGACTAGTGCCTTTAGCCCATAGGTGATACGCTATAGTCCATGGGAGACTGCTTGCTGTAGCTCATATTTCAACGGCCCATTGCCCACAGCCACTGCTCACAACATGGAGCACTCCATGGCCTGCAGCCACTGGTACATGCTGCGCTTCATTTGCGGCTGATGGCAACTTTCTGTGTAGTTGACCGCTCGCCGCGGACGTTCTCAAGCACACTTGAATGAGACAGATCGCTCGCCACCACTGCTCGCAAGTAAAGAGCATGCGATCGTTCGCTCGTGGCTGATGCCAACGTTTCTGGGGTGTTGATCGCTTGCCACTGACATTCTCAAGCGCATTCAATCACTCAAACCTTTAGGGTCTCAGGACGACCACCTGTGTGGTAAAGGAAAACTTTTCAAATGAATTCGTCATCAGCAAAAAGTCAACAACCCATAGGGGGATTGAACCAGCGATCTGACGATCCAAAGCCCGACGTCTTACTCTACCATTTCAGCTGGACGCTCATTAGAGCGCCCGCCAACTGCGCGCGTAGTGTTTAGCGTTATGCTGACAGACTCACTCACTCACAAACAAACAGACACCTTTACAGCTCCCATGTCTGTAAATATACAATTGGCACCAGAGGTTAGCCTGTAGCCAATTGTGTTTATAATGTAGGACATTTCAGATAGATCTCAAGTCATTCGACCCTCCGCCCCTGCCACTGCCAGGGCCTATGCTTAGGATCGCACCAGCTCCCATGCCTGTAAATACACAGTAGACTCTTGGATTTAGACCGTAGACGTTAGGGTTTAGCCGATTGGACATTTCAAGTAGACCTCAAGCCATTTGAAATAGCTCCATAATTGTTTGATGTTGTGCCACTGCCAGTGCATGCAGTGCCTGTGAGTACATTTTGGAGTCTCACAACGACAACTCTGTAGTGAATGGTGACACTGTAAAGATCCCGCACTACGATTTGAAGTTGATGTTTTGCGTGTTGGCGTACAGTGCGCGCGTCATTGCCGCCGTGGCCGCCACTTAAATGCCTAGTGCTAAGCGGACAGACGTAACAGGGACAGACCGCGTTAGCCGCTTAGTATATAGGATTTATGAGCTTAGTTCAGTTCGGTTTGTATTCTACAATTCAGAGTTCAATTCAATCCGTCGTTGCATTCTACGTACATACCCAACACGTATTCTCAAGACCTACCCATCAGCATCTTAGCGGGCGTTTGGATTAGCACTCCGCCCATGTCGAACGCAACAGCCTTGTACTCAGCCATTCTTTAGCCACCCTCTAGTAGGTACACAGTGCGTACTAACACTGCACACTACACTGTGCTTTATATGCGCGACCTTCTCACCTACTGAGTGCGCACTGCCGGGCCACGTTGGTGAAGGTCGGGGGTGGGGGGTGGGTGGGGCGTCAGAGCGTATTTACGTTTCGCCACGCGAAGTTGTTTCGTTACCCAATTGGTGGTCCCTGTCGCGTGTTGACGGACAGTGTGAATGAGTGTGCACATAATTCCGGCATGTGAAGAAGCGCACGGCATGATTAACCACATGGTAGGACATGTATGTAGAATTGTCATTGCATGCATGACGCTTCTACGGGTAGATTTCGAGCGCAGATTTGATTCAAAAGGGTGGGAGAAAAAGTCCAATGGAAATCATTTTGTACACGCAGTTCGAACGCCCATGGCTTGAAGACACAATGCAACACGCGCACATACCGCATAGAGAGAATCGAAGGATCACAGTATGTAGGGGTTGGTTCAAACAAAGCTCGATACCGAAGCATATGGCAGCGATCGTGAAGAGACATTGATTCACTACTTGGTGTCATTCAGTGGCATCGCCAGGAGTCTGGACAACTCTTGAAGGCCAACGTCGTGGCTGCTGACCTGAGAGGTTTATGGAAAGACAGTAGAGAGTACAAAAGTAACAAGTTCCGGTTTTAGAAAGTCGAGTTTGTATTCTGATTGGTGACACTACAACAAGCTCCGGCGTTAATATTCATTGGAAGCACCCACTTTCACAGCGACCATCCCAACAGCCCTGGCCCCCTGGACGTTCTCTTCAAAGTCGTCCAGGAAGATCACCTCCTTTGGTTGGCACCGCAGCTGCTCGAGCGTGTGCAGATAGATCTCCTTGTCCGGCTTGCGCATGCCCACGCGACAGGACTCGACCACCTGTGGAGACAAGATTAGTAGACGGGGGCAGAGCCCCTCGGGGCACTCCTCCCCTCTTTCAGAAGAAATTTGGGAGTTGAATCATACTACCCATTGATCAACTAGACATGTCAGTGAGGCTTCGTGGCCATTCTGATCGCAAAATTAATAGAAAATTCGGAATTGTGACCCTCAAATACCCCATATCCCCATACCCATACCCATATCCCCATACCCCATTGACATACAACACACCTAGCTTCAGCTAAACTGACACAACCAGGTTTTCCACTTGAGGGCACGTATGGTGGCAAGCAAATTCTTCAAAAATGGCCCCACACATCTCAAAACGAAAAGACAACGTCAAATTCGTGATCAGCATCCCCAAAAAGCCAGAATCGAGTACCTACACAGTAGGTTACCAGAGCAACCTAGGTAGCCAAAATTTAAAATTCAAATTTCCCGCCAAAAGACGCGTCGGACGAAATAGGTGCTTATAACAGAAACAATGTATCTTTGGATGCTCTATCACGTGAAAGTCAAAATGACACCAAAATATCTCAACTTTCCCCACTTCACACCAAAATACCGAAAATTCATCAAAAATTTTGAGATTTAACCCAAAAATCTTTTTCGCTCAGCCCTCTTTCTCTATTCCCCGAAAGATATTCGTAAGTACTAAAACCTCGCCAACTGTCAACGAAATCTACTATCGCAACAAGAAATGGGAAAGGTGGAACTTTTGAATTTTGGCCCAAGAAACGATTTTTCGAAATTTTCACCTGAAATTGGGCGATTTCGAAAACAGTGTTCTGCTACAAAGTTGTAGAGTTCGTCAAGCTCTATCTAACGGTGTTTGCCCCATCGCGATACGATAACTGTATCAAAAGTTATGCCTGCCCGAAATTTTGACCAGAAACCCAGTACCCAACTTTCAGCAATATTTCCCGGCTTGGGCTGCATCTGACGGAATTCATCAGTGTTGTGCGCAAATTGGCTATCTGAGTTACGCCAATTGCCGAAAAACGACAAGTTTTACTTCAAAAATAAAACACTTACAGCCCGGGCCGCGAACCCTATTTTTGGGTCGAAAAACCCGGTTTTTGCTACCCGGTCGGGCAGGCCCAGACCCAGCCCAACGGCGCTCCTACCATCGGACAGCCCAATATCTTTTACATATTCGGCCCAAAGCTCGTCCCGTTCCGGTCTACCAGAACACTATTCTAAGCTTCCAAAGCTCGTCGGAGGCCGAAAAACCGGGTTTTTGGCAACTTGCCAAAAATCGGGTCCCGGACGGAAGTCGGGACCTTCGATGCACACTGCGCAATCCAGAGACCTATCGAATAAAAAAAAATTCGCCCCGATCGGCCATCTCTAGCCCGACTTATGAGCGTTTGAATTTACGCAGAATCCGCACCATCACTATAGCACTCCTCCCTTTTGGAGGGGAGGAGTGCCAAAAAGGCTAGAGCGTCTCAGGTCTTATCTCGAAGCTCATCTCAGATCTTATCAGCATCGTTAATCTTATCTCAAATCGCTTCCATTGATCTACAGTTTACTCGCGCCCCCTTCATTTGATCGACGATTGCGATAAGACGCACTGGTGCTTGTTTGATACAGACTGTGCAGGTAGACTACCAACATCCAACAAGCTACGTGCGATGGGGTCTTATCTCAACGCTCGATCAATAGTTACGCCCTTTAATGTCATCGCGGCTTGACTTTGATCATTGGTCCCTTTGACATAGCATGCGTTAGTTGTGTACAAACTCTACAGAGTCTGTGTCACACGAGTGCGCGCCTGCTTGCTCACCACATCAAAGAGCTCGTCCACTTGGTCTCCAAACGGGTGGGTTGCCTCAGTGTGATCCTTGTCGATGAAGAAATTGTTAGTCAGCAATGCGGTTTTGTAGCCTTTTGAACGGATCAACTTCACGGCTCGCAGCATCTTCTTCAGAGGCTGCATAGTGGGCTTGGCGTAGTGTACAGCTTCGCTGAAGGGCGTCGACATTTCGGCTCCATTCTGCAAAGGATTTCGATGGAATGTATAGGAGAAATTTCTTTGAATGCGACCCACCAGCTTCCTGTAATTCTCCATGAAGATGCCACTGAATTCCATCATGCAAATGTCCCCACGTTCGGCGACTTTCTGAGCCTCGACGACCTCTGGACAGCCAAATGTCTTCACAGCTGAGTACTGCGGATAGCCGCACTCGTCTTCGAAATCTGCAAACAAGAAGCAGGTAAGATTTTACCTGTGTAACATAAATACATATGTATGTTCCAGCCGTATTTCAGCCAATACTGACCTGCGGTGGCCAAGGTTAAACTCTGCCTAAGGCTAACCTGTGTATAAGGATTAGTTCAGTTGTTCACTTTGCGTTTTGCTAATCTGATGGCCATATAAAGCCTACCCATCAACAACTTGGCAGGGGATTCGATCAGCACTCCGCCCATGTCGAACGCAACAGCCTTGTACTGAGCCATTCTTTAGCCGGTCGCTAGTACGCGCTAGGTATAGTGGAACCAATCGATGTCAATGCACAGACTACATACACACTGTGCTTTATATGCGCCGCCTTCACACATACTGAGTGCGCACTATCGAGCGAAAAGGCATACATTGGGCGTAAGGGGGTCAGCGCCAGAACGCTCCTCCGTTTCGCCGAAAGATTGTAGGGGTTATTTCGTTACCCAACTGGCCCTATCATCATGTGCGAACGGTGTGATGGGTGCACGTGAATTCCGGCGTGCAAAGCACACGGGTCGATTCGTCATACCGAGTACATCAACGTACGCATTTGTATGTGTGCAAACAGTAGAATTGTCATGGAGTGACGCGATGGCACGCCACGTTATACAGGTGCAAGAATGTACACGTGCAGTGCAACAGCAAAGCATACAACGGCGAATGTCGCACCAGCACAGAGGTGACTGGAAGGAAAACAGGACCAAGATGCATTTTGCCTAACTTCCGTACACTTTGCATCTATTCGCACAGCAGCAAATCCACAAAATATTGGTACACGTTTTACAAGTGAGCAGCGTCGCGGATCATCTGGACGTGCGTACCAATTTCCTCGCTGCCCCAAGCGTCCCAGACCACCAGCACCTCAAGTCTGGTGGCACCGTCCTCATACTGGGCCAGGCCGAGCACACTCTGGCCGCAAGGCTTCAGCCACGCGAGCTTGGTGAACTGCAGACCTCTGAAGTTGCTCTGCAAGGTGAACTGTTGGGCAATTTGGAGTGATCGAGTCTTTGGGTCCACTGCAATGACATCAATGGTGGATGAGCCTTGACCGTGTGCCCAAAAAGTGTGGTTTCCAATGGGGCAAACTTGAGTGTAGCAACTTTCGAGCTGAAGAGTGTCGATGGAGTGCTGGAGAGCCTCCAATGGTTTTGAGGGAAACTGAAGTGACAACTCCATGAGCTGAAGTGGAACACTTGAGGGAATCTGGCTCAGGACAAAGCAGTTGACAACATCGACTAGCAGGACTTCAGGGCCAGTCAAAGCCATGACGTGGCCCGTGTGAGACTGGATGGAATCCAATCTCTCAATGGGATATGTGCTCTGTGACAGAGTCCAGAATCGTTTGGGTTCCCATGAGGTCAGGTCAGCAGGCTTATTCTCTGACTCATAGACCATGACGCTCCCATGGTTGAGGCCCAGGACTAGGCCGTCCCTTTGGGCCGCCAGCTTCTGAGATGACTTTGAAATTTGAGTTGAGCACTAGCGGGCCCGGGGGGCGGGGGGGGGGGGCGGGGGGGGCACTGCCCCCCCCCCCCCCAACCCCTTACGGTCCGACCCTAGAGAACCAGGCAAGTCGTCCGGGGGACGCAGTAAACTCCACAAATTTGAACTGCTACGCACGGTGACTCATCTGCTGTTGTGGCCCCCTGACACTCCCAATCGGAAAACTAATGCCGAATTCGTGATCTACATCCCAGAATACCCCAGAATCGACATACAACACCCCTAACTTCCTATGGACTCGCAGAACCAAAATTCTGCACTTGGGGTACGGTAGCATGCGAATTCGTCATAGGTACTCTTAAACGTCATCTAAACGCTAAACGAATGCCAAATTCGTAATCAGCGCCCCCGAAGACCCCGAAATCGAGTATAATATCGCGAAAGTCGACCCGACACCCAATATTCAAATGGACGCGGCAGGGTTACTGTAGCTCTGCAAATTTGCCAAAAACATTTTTCTGGACCCGATTTCAACGTAGAATCGTTTAAAACCACTTTTGAACCGATTCAGCAACGCATTCCAGCGCTACAGACGCTGAAACGCGAAAAGCGCAATTTTTGACCCCGGAGTCAAAAAAGTTCCACCAAGATAACTTTTTTGTGTCAAAACCGATTTTTTCCGTTCATGGCTCATTCGATAGAGGACATCTGGGAAGGAGCACCAAAAGCTGTCTCGCGGCCCTAGCTGCTACCTATCGCGCACAGCAAACAGTCAAAGTCGGAAAATAGCGAAAAATCGCGAATTTTTCAAATTTGGCGCCAAAATGGGTCCCGCAGCGACCCAATTCTTTTTTTGCGGGCTAGATATTATCGAGGGCTACAACATATCAAAAGACAGTGTATACCATTATATGCAACTTTTTTTAGTTCTACCTTGCTCAACCCATTTTTCAGTACTTTGAAAATTTAAATTTTTGAATTTCCCGCCAACGGGGTCCCGCAGCGTGAAACCATATGTCGTGCAGGTTGGCCACCCACTAGCCTACCCAACGCAAAAGACCGTTTGGAAATCGACCCCTTCACGCGCGAACGCCGTTGACTCAAAGTTTCTGCGTTTCGCGCACAATCGCTATATACTCCACACTTTTTGTGGAGTATAAAAAATTTCCTGTGATGACACGCAAATATCAAAAATATTCGCCTGCGGCGCTATTTTCAAAGCAAATTTGGCATTTTGGGACCCAAAAAAAGCCAAATTTTTGCCTGCGGCGCTCAAGTTTGACAACTTTTTGTAAAATGAAGTTGAAAAACGCCTGCGGCGCAATTTTAAAGCGAAATTAGAGATATCTAGTGCTTCGTACGGGCGTATTTAGGTGATTTTTGCAGTTAAATGGCCTAAAAATGCGAAATTTTCGCCTGCGGCGCATTGAAAAATATTTTCGATTTTGTGCCCCCCCCCCTATCGGAAAATCCTGGGCCCGCCACTGGTTGATTGCCCGGGAAATATGACGAACTCTTTCATGCTCACCACAGTGCAAACTGAGCAGGCCATCATCGTCGGATCGGGGAGATCCAGATGGGCGCAGCCACTGTAGAATGGCAGCCTGACATGGGAGGATGAGTGCTCCAGTGAGAATGAGAAGACCTCGATAAGTGGCTGAAACTGAGACGTCTGAAGGTTTCCAGTGGTCACGTGTGCCGTCAAGAGGCCAACATTGTGGCTGTCGCTCAGCAACAGCAGGTGGTTCCCAGAGTGACAGTAGGAGATGCATTGAGGGCCAGGCAATGGCACATCTGTCTCCACAAAGCTGCAGGTTCTTTCGTCAAACATGGACAGCATCCTCTGGTTGCCGACACCAGTGACGACGAAAGCGCAGGGAACCTGACACGTGGAGGCTGACAAATTAATCCACCCTTTACTCGTCTTTCAACAATCAAACTGTTGTAGCTACCTCTGGTGCCATGACACACACGCTGGTTGGCTGACTATCCATCACAGCTGTCTCTCTTTCCTCTTCATCAGATGGCACCACTTCAAAGTCGTCCTCGACTGGAGTGGCAGATGTGTTGATCTGCAATAGCACTAATCATGCTAGTTCGGAGTTCCACCCTAGTGTTTGCTTCGAGGAACTGTACCCTAGTGTGAGCATTGAGGAACTGTGGCACTGTACCTCGTTGACCACAAATAGTCTCTTCAGCAGGATTGTATCCAACACCTCCAGTTGCTCACGGACTTCTCTTGAAGATGGCCTCTTGTTGCAGTTGGACTGCCAACAGTTTTCCATTAGGTCTTCTAATGAGGTCCAACATGGATCCACCTTGGTGTCCTGTAATATCAGTACAAAACAGTGACTAATCTCCCTTGTTATACTGCATTATCGCCAATTTTGTAGACCTTCAAGAGGGGCCTTTGATGCTTCATGATGGCCTTCTGAATGTCACTGTGGAAATCCAGATTGAAGAAAGGCCGATGGCCAGATAGAACCTCGTACAGCACCATCCCAAAGGCGAAGATGTCAATCTGCAAAGTGTCCTGAAGGCTCAGGAATTATTATCTCACTACTCGTGTCTACACGCTGTAACCTTTTCGTCATAGGCCATGTCTTTCAGCAGTTCTGGCGCTTGATACCCAGGTGTGCCCTCTTGGCCTAGCGCTCCCTCTGGCAGTGCCGTACAGGATATGCCATAGTCAGACAGCTTCACATTGACAGAGTCAGACGGTTGCGTTGACCAAATCAGCACGTTCTCCGACTTCAAGTCTCGATAAATGACACCCTGTTTGTGCAAATATTCCAGCGATATGGAGATTTGCCAGACGAATTTGAAAAGTAGCTGTCTACAGGCCAGCAAACCATGGTGGATTTCGTCTGGAAGGAACAAAAAGTGCATGATGCTTCATGTCCCAATAAAAGGTTAAGTTATGTCAAGTTATATACCATCCAAAGGAGGCAATAAGTCTTTCATGTAGTCTGCTAGGGTTCCCATGGGTGCCCACTCTAGAATCAAACAAGCCGGGTCTTCAGGGGTAACCACAGCGCCAAGCAGCTTGATCACAAAAGGGTGATTCAGGGTTGCCAGCAGACATGCCTGAAATAAACCAACTTTAACAGATGCTAGCAGCTTTGATCGTTTAGTCAGTTAGTTCTCACCTCTCTTCTCATTCTCTGCAGTGACAAGAGTGTTTTCAGCCCACTGATGAACGCCATGGTTCCAAATGGGGTGTCAGAAAAGACGCCTGAGAGAGGCCTAGCATTGGAGAAACGGCCAGTAAGCAAGGATCCGTCTCCCTCTTCATCCTTGTCTTCTCTAGACACGAACACTTTGGCGGCTGCGACTTCACCATTAAGCGTTGCTCTGTGAACAACCGCCTGTCCACCCTTCGCAATGAATACTCCCATCTCAATGTCTTCTCCGACTGAGCAAAAATCAACCATCGGAATGTCTCTCAGCAGGAGTTCAGGAGCTAGAAATCTCATCTCAATGTCTCTGTTGGAATGGTAGACACATGAGATCATGGCTGTCTCCAGCGAACAGGATGCCAGCAGTTCCAGTGGGAAGCATGCCACATTCGATGCACTCGTGGCCAAACACTTCCCAGACTTCATTGCTTCGTCCAAGCAATGGGGACAAATGGCATACCTCTGAACCTTTTGGCTTTCTCCCATGGATTCAAGCTCTGAAACCAAACCAGTTCGTTTCAGTGGAATGAAATTGATGAGCGTGCATAAAAATTTAGCAATTAACCTGGAAACCACTCCTGTATCAACAGATCCACTTCGTCAATGGCCAGCCCAACAGCCGTCAGTTGTGAGGCGAGTGGATTCTTCACTTCTGCATGCCACTGCCAGTAGATCACCACACCATCTCCACAGACTGTTGCAGACTCTTCACCGCCACTTTTGAACAGACCAGCCAGTTCACTTTTCTCAAAGCTGGTTATCTTGAGAATCCCATATTGGTCTCTGAGGAATAACCCATTGGCCCAGTAGACCAGCTGTTCCACTCGACTGTCTCCAAGTCGGCTTGCAGACAAGGCTACAGGACTAAAAGACTGAGAGGTTTGTCGAGTATACACCCTACATAGTCTTGAAACATATGGAAAATGTGCAGGTGTCAATAGCATCTCAGATACCTTCCAACTGCAGCCATTTGCGACTGGCGCCTGCAGTGACTGATTCTGCTAATCAGGCGCGCCACGAGACGACTCCAGAACCCTTCTGGGACTGACGACATCTGGAAGAGTCTGGCGAATTTGGTCCCATGACATGACAGCTCAATCTCTGGACCATCCTCTGGCAGTCGGTTTGGCAAGAGTACCCTATGGTTGAATGTTGTGACTTGTAATGGAGGCAAGTTATCACAGCAAAGCTAAGCGCATTTCCAGCAGTCCTCACTCATTGTCATCCAGCAGCATCATGATTTCGAAGCGCTGCATTATTCCAAGGATGCTGTCTGCCACTGCTTCTTGAGAATCCAAGGTGTTGTCCAACAACAGCTCCTTTACAGATGACAGTGGTGCCTTTCTCTGAAACTTCTGGCATGAGATGAAACCTTTTAAGTTGCACGTACATACATATTGTGAATCTTCCTCCCAAACCTGAGACGACGATTTCAGCGCCGCCTGCATCTTCCTAGCAAGCCAGCTGCTGTCCAAGAAGTAGCACTGCTGGTCCCCTTGTTTCACTTGATTGGTGTGGTAAGTCAAGGCACCACTTTCTGACAAAAATCTTGTCACTGAAGATGTAAAACTTTGAAGTTTTGTGACATATATGTAATGTATGAATTAATGCCCTCACCTTCGACTATTTCGTCCTCGTCTTCAGTGTCGATGTCATTGTCATCACAGGACTTGACCAAATGAAGGAGTTCTTCCTTTGTAAAAACCAATGGTTCCCCATTTGTGCTCTGACCTACATCCACTTGTTGGAGGTTGTCCCTGACAGTTAAGTAACTCATTGGGACTGTTCCCCTACTCTTGATATGGTTTTCACAGTGCTTGTAGAGCTCTCTCTTCACAGTTTCGACGTTGGTGCTTGATAGCTTGCTGGAGAGCTGAAACAACGATTTCACTGGAGCCAAGGTACAAAAGATTGTGTGCAAAGTGAAAATGGCCCACATGGTAGAATCCCAGAAGACGAGGGCACTTTTGCACAGACTTTCCGCATTGGACTATCTCCAACCGGATTCGTGCCAGCTGTTCTTTGAAGGAGGCACTGTCACCACACTTTGCCTTGAGGACATCTGACTCTGTCCCAACGACCAGCACAGAGTTTTTTGGGGCTCTAGCCTAAAACACTTCCATCTAGTTCGGTTTGGTAAGACCAAAGTGTTGCCCGAGCACTAAGTACCGCAATAGTGAGCAGCGAAGGCTTTATATCCCACGTCGTCTTAGCATTTAAGCTGATTACAATAATATAAATGGCCCCATTGGTCATGAAGCACTGGTGGATGTTGCTGAACTGAGTCTCTTTCATGAGTTTGAAGATCTTGCAGGTGATTGGAGCAGGATCCTAAAAGATTTCCACTGCATTTATCCCATTGATTGGCTCCTATGGAAGGGTCAATTATAATGTACACCACCTCATCAGTCTTTCCATTCCTGCACTTCAAGAATTCGGCAGTGTAGCATGATAGAACATCATCGTCGCCCTCCTTCTGGACTGTCAGCGGCACTTCAAAGACCCTTTCCAACAGCTTGCCTTTCCCAGCGCCCTGCAGGAGAATCCTTCAATGACAATTCTTAACATTGAACAATGCTGGTGTCAAATCACCTCAGGACCCAGCACCACCAATTTCAACTGGCGGCTTGCGGTGTGGCGTCGCAACTGGGTGTTCAGATGAGCTAGAATCTGAGTGGTCTTCACAATGCCATCCACCTTCACTGGATTCAGGGAATCAGGGAGGTCCACAAGATTGCATCTCTCGATGTTGAGAAATTGGAGGTTTCTCAGTTTGGCATACTGTGGTGGCAGACTGGTCAGCCTGTTGCTAAAAGAAAACAACAGGGTTATGAGCCTGACTGATTAACAAATCTGGCCACATGTCATATGTACGCAAGCAAACTATGCTACCTCCGCAGCCGAAGCTCCTTCAGTTCCTCGAATTTGGAGATTTCCACTGGCGCCTCAGTGAGCCCATTCGACGACATGTCTAACAATTGCAGAGACCCTGAGAATACAGTAGACAGCCTGAGAGACTGTTCACCAATGTAGGTCACAAACGACTGATCGTCTTGGCTGCTTCTCCTTCTGTGGCTCAGTTTTCTCAGAGCACCCCTGTACTCGTTTGATGGAGTTGAACTAGAAACAAGTCTCTTTTAAAAAGCGGAGTGGTTTTGAGCTTTAAATTTTTACTGAGATTGTAGCAAGGCCCTTTCCGGTTTCGTGCAGCGTCTTGACTCTTCTCACGACTACACTTTTTGGAGTGGTCTTGCTACGCAACATTGGTATCGCTCGGGTTTAATTCTTTACACCAAGAAAATCATTTTTTTAGACTGAATTTCAAAAAGACACTGAATCTAACGCAAAACTACAGGTTAATGGTGAGCACAATTTGATGTTGGCTTGCAGTGAGCTCTTCAGCGATGTCAAGACCGCCGCTCTGCAACGCACGAGCGCCAAGATATACCAAACCAAAATCTGCAGCTTTCATCACGTTTTGGTTGCTGTAGCCGTCTGCTTAAACTTTTGAAACGTTTTGTTGTCGAATTCTTGCTCAGGAGGTCGAGCGCTTCATTTTGATATGCGATTCGACTAGGTTCGATGAAGCTTTGACTTTTCGTGGACCTTACTTTGGGATACTGTAGCGCGCAATTTTTAAAACTTGTTATTATTTCGACGTCACAGTTCGCGAGAGTAGTCCGAGGGCTACCCGTCGTTGTGTCGAACTCAATCCAGCGACGTCAGGCAAGCGAGTTATTAAGCCCGAAGCAAGCGTGTCGTTTCCAGTTTTCGACGCGTTTTAGTTACTGTAGCTCTCTGTTTAAACTTTTGATAGTTTTTGTTGCCGGATTCGTGCTCAGGAGCTCGAGCGCTTCACTTTGATATGCGATTTGACTAGGTTCGGTCAACTTTTGTCTTAAAATGGACCCCACTTTGGGATACTGTAGCGCGCGAGTTTGAAAACTAATTTTGGTTTTGACTACTCAGGTGGCTAGAGGAGTCCGCAGGCTACTCGACGATATCTCAAACTCCACTCTACGACGTCAGACGAGCGAGTTATTAAGCCCGAAGCGAGCGTGACGCACGTACGTACGTACGTACGTACGTACGTACGTACGTACGCACGCCGAGCTCTTGATAGGGTTCGCTCGGCTGAGGCCGAGCGAAAAAATTGAAATCGGGCTAATTAAGATTGGAATTCTGAGCGCAATCATTGAACTTGCTCGCCTCTTCCTTCTTCCAGCCAGTGTGCTGCCAAAAGGGCCAAGTCGGTTTCTAGCCAGGTTTAACACCTCCAATCTGGAACAGCACCACACATCTGGAGGTGGTAGCTCTCTGAGTTTGTTGTTCGACAGATTCAAGTATTGGAGCTTGGCTAGCGAGCAGACTTCGGCTGGAAGCTCAGAAATGCCGTTGAAGGAAGCATTCAGGTGCTGCAAAGTCTTCTTCCAGTGGAGCCATTTCCTGCCCGACCCATTTCCAGGCAGCGCGGCAATCTTGTTGTGCGAAATGTCCAGCTTGGTCTAAATTGGTTTGGTGGTGATATGATGGTTCATAGTGATTGGACAAGCCATAGACTAGTCACCATTGGGCACGTCCAAGGGCCGGGCATGGAGTCCAGCTCATTGTGGCTGGCACTCAGGTATTTCATAGACCTGCACGCCTGAACGGCGTTTGTTATGGAACTGAGTCTGTTTCTAGAGAGGTTGAAGTACTGAAGCTGGAAGCAGCGCCAGGGTAGTGCTGAACAACGGCTCTGTCACTTCGATTCATGCAACATCTGGAGCACATGCTAAGTCCAGCGCCTTACCAGAAGCTCCACTACCAGAACTCAAAGTTATGGCCCAGTCGTGTTCTCCATCTGGCAACTCTGCCAGCGAATTGTTTCGCAGATTCAGCTCAACGAGACTGCCCAACTGGAACAACTCCAATGGTAGCGACGACAACTTTGCATTGTCGGTTATGATGACCTTCAGTAGCCTGAGGAAGTGCAGGCGAGTGAGGCTGGTAAAAGGAAGATAGTTTGACTAACCAGTGATGATTTTACCTGCTGCATTTGATCTCCTCAACTTCCTCCAAAGCTGGACGTGGAGATTTCAGTACTAGAAGATGCTCACAGCCCGTCATTTTAAAAGTTTCCAGGTTGTCGAAGCTCCAAGGAATGTGAGATGGTAGTTCTTCCATCAAATTGTTGGACAGGTCCAGTTTGACCAAGCTGTAAAAATACGGTTGCATGGCAGTGGCGAAGTCCAATGACCGCAGGCCTTTCAAAGTCCAGTTGGCAATGAATGGGAAGTCTGGCTAAATGAGTAGTAGGCTACAGATACTATTCACCGGCCTGCACTACTAAGTCATGGCTTACACTTAATCCATTCAGAAAATTGAGCAAAACATCTGGGCTGCAATCATTGATGACTGCTTCCCCAATAAATCCTCCCTTGTCCAAGAGAAAGTCCAAGATTTCGCAGCCTTTAGCTAAAGAAAGCCAGAATAGTGTGTCATGTGGTTAAATATGAGCACGACAACCCTAAAGTCTGTTCAAGAAAGGCAGAGACTGAAGGTTATTTGAGTCTGCAGGCTTAGTGCTTCGGGAAACCCAAATGATTTATGCATCGTTGGATACCCTTGTCGGAGTGTGTTGGCGCGGTGCGTGTTTTGCCATAATCACGCAACACGCACTGGTTTGGGGCGCACATGAAAAATTCGAGGTTATGTACAGGGTGGGCGATTTAGATAATTTTTACACCAGTTATACCCCAAGGTGTCCTGATATCACACCTCAAATTTCAGCAAAATCGGTTCACCACAGCGTTAGTTATGGCCAGCCGCGTACACCCTACTTTGGCCCAAAATGGCCAAAATCGCCGAAATCGGCCAAAAAGGGTGCACTTTTTCAATAACTCAAGAAAGAAACGGCCAAATTTCTTCAAACTTTCTATGTGTTAACTAGAATCAATTGTCTACACAATGGAACAAGCCCCATCTTATTCGGTTGCGACACGCTCGAATGCGACTCAATTAAAGAGACCCTACTTTTGGCCGAAACGACGCTTTTCAGCTCGATTGCGCATCGAGGCCGCCCAGCTGGCCGAAAACCGTCGTTTCGGCCAAAAGTAGGGTCTCTTTGATTGAGTGTCATTCGAGCGTGTCGCAACCGCATAAGCACCCTTTTTGGCCGATTTCGGCGATTTTGGCCATTTTGGGCCAAAGTAGGGTGTACGCGGCTGGCCATAACTAACGCTGTGGTGAACCGATTTTGTTGAAATTTGAGGTGTGATATCAGGACACCTTGGGGTATAACTGGTGTGAAAATTATCAAAATCGCCCACCCTGTACATAACCTCGAATTTTTCATGTGCGCCCCAAACCAGTGCGTGTTACGTGATTATGGCAAAACACGCACCGCGCCAACACACTCCGACAAGGGTATCCAACGATCCATAAATCATTTGGGTCTCCCGAAGCACTAAGTCTGCAGACTCAAATAACCTTCAGTCTCTACCTTTCTTGAACAGACTTTAGTAAGTATGTATGTATACCAGTGTCATCTTCTGCTTGGCTGTTGTTGAGCGCTGTCAAAGCAGAAGAGAATAGGCACGTCATACCACCGTCCATTTTATTTGAAAAGTAGTAGTTTGGATGGATGTCATCGTTCCAAAAGTGCCTAAGAATTCCACCCTGTTTGGACCAGATTGCCACGAGTAGCAGCTGGAGCAAGATGGTGAGTCGATCCTCCTCAGTGCCGCTTTCACTTGCAGGGCCTGCAATACTGCTACAATTTGCAGAAACTTCACTACTAGATATGGCTACATTGCGATCTCCAACCAGTGAAGTGCTCCAGGAGTATTTCTGTTACTTCTGCACTCCCAGACTTCACAGCAAGATTCAGAGGTGATGCTTCCCAGAGGATGCACCCTGATTGATTGGCCCCATAGGCGAGAAGGATTTCCACCATCTGAGAGTTGCCATTTTGTGTGGCCAGCGACAATGGAGAAAGCTGCAAATACTAATGGTGTTCAGTTTTCTCTGCTTGCCATGCTCATGCAGCCCACCAAAGACTACCGTTTCTTTCTTCAGCCCATTCAAGTGAACAGTCCCTCGACCGAGAGCTAGCAAGACATAGACGACCTCAACTGCATCGTGCTCCACTGCAAGACAAAGTGGATCGAATGGACACCCATCATCATTCAAGAGGTCCTTGATATGATCAGCAGAGTAGCTGAATGATAAACATCTTCATAGAGCACACCACTGGTAACAACTGGTGAGAATTATTGCATCATACTCACAGTGAAAGGACTTCAGTAGTATTCCCAAAGTCGTTTGCCTTGATTGCCTCGCGAAGTGATTCGTAGAAGTACTGTCTATCTAAAAGAGAAGGTACAACCACATGTTGACAGCTAGGTACTTTAGCATGTTCATCACAATTATATTCACCTTCAGGTGAAAGAAATTGCTGCAGCTCCACATAATTCGAGCTCCTCATCTCAAGTGTGACATGTGCTTCACGTGACGTGGCAGCCACAATGTGGATAATGTCGTCTTGGGTAAGATCTCCAGCTTCCATGCCATTTATGCCCAGCAGTTCATCGCCTGAAAAGGAATATATATTTAGGACTTGGTCAGCTGGACTGCATTGTAGGGAGTACGGTATGTACGTGTACACTAGAAGCAGTGTGTCGCAATGGTGTACCTAACCTATGTAGTTTGGTTATGCGTTTGTCTTTTCCATTTATTATGCGGTCCAGAGCCCCTTGAATTGTGTACTTCCATTGCGTCACCTCTTGACACAGTAAAAATTTTTGTCTATTGCCTTCTTGGTAAATGAACATCTTACCAATCACGATTTTGCCAGAAGTCTCGGCAGGACCGCCCTTCTTCAAGGCATTCACCAAGAAGCCATCTTTTCTCTTGACAAGGCCCAATCCAAGCGAATTCCACGCGTCTTTCTGAAGTCTGACAGTGTAGAATGGTCCGCTTTTGGAAAATTCCCTCTGCCTAACAAGATTTGCCTCCACTTCCACTATTTCAGGCATTCCGGCTTCAACTATTTCCTAACTGTACAACAGAGAAAGTACCTAGGTCGGAACTTCGCAAGGAACGCTACAGAACGGTTTTACGATTCCAGCGCGCGGAAGGGCGTCGCTGCCATAATGGCCAGACAAACAAGTCGCAAGGGCCCTTTTCCGCTCGCCAGTGAAAGTGATAAGCCCTGGCATTTGAGAGTTATCACACCACACGCTTGAAAAAAATGGCTCAGACTGACTAAGATAGATGTTGCGCGGTCAACCAAGTGCCTTTCAAGTGCACACTATTTGCTGATAACCAAACCAGGTGACCTAGAATAGAAGAGAGTACTTAGCGCGTCATGATGAAACTGTTCGGCGGTACGCATAACACTTTTGAAATGCTCGATGTTCGACAACGACAATCATGAACGGAAGGGAAATACTGTAACACGTGTCGTAAACAACTGGCTAGGCATGCGTCCTATGCAAATTCGGTACCGGAGCTCCCTGGTTGTTCAATTTTGAGCAAAAAGATACAGATTATCGTTTATAATGGATAAAATACGTCGCACGATAACCTCCAGTCCTCCCTGCACCATTTTTGTCATCGCTTTGCTCCTAATTGGCTGCGCCTTGCTGGTGCTGGGCGCGAAATTGAAATTGGGATTCACCGTCAGTGACGTGAGTTGCACGACCATTTTGAACCATTAGTGTCGTGAAATTTTCTCCTTTTAGACGCTGAGCCATCAGCCCGAGGTCGCTGTACCATTCTGCCTCACGCAGTCGAGCTTTCAGCCGCAAGATCCTGCGAAACTTGAAGCTAAATCCTTTCCCCACATGATTACAATCCCGGTGATTTTGGAAAGTTCCCAAGCGCTCGCCGACTTCTGGAAAGAGCACAAAGCCGACAAACGAATTGTCCTAGTGGGAAATGCCTCCTTGGCACAATTCCACCTGCCGACTCTGCAAAGCTGTAAGAAATTATTTTTTTGTTTGGAGTTTGCATAAATGTGGCATTCACAAACAAACAAACCTCCACTTTTTAGCCACGGCCAACCTACTACAGAAGAAACTGCTCCAGGATGGGTTAGTGCGTGCTGAGATCGAGCTAGCACCGAATCAACAGGCTCCGAATTGCTCCAATTCAAACTTGGCACCAAGAAATTGCTCGAAACTCGTTTGGCACGCATGTTCCACAATGAGAACTGATCAGGCTGGGCTTCTACCATACCTTAGGTTCGAAGTCTCGAAGATGGAAATTAGCATATTGTCTCGAATCCAAACCATATTCACAAGGCATATTCACTATTTAGACCTCATCAATCCATCTGTGCATCCAACATAAACGCACAACCAGCTGAAGCCCTGTATTTGTCTGTTGACTTTCCAACTGAGTCGACTGACAATTGTCCCCGGAACGTGGCAGCCGATCGAAAGCTCGGCGTGAGAATCGCTGACGAGAACCACGCGTTACAGTTTGCGCTTATGGTATGTTTGTGGACGTTCCATAATGGTTTGCGTGTTTTATTAACTTTCATACTTTCATATTTCCACAAAAATACAGCACGAGACAGCTGTGGCCAAGTTACACCTGCTTTACACAAGCTGTTTTATTTTCACGACGGTGATTGTGTTGGCGCTGTATGGGATCTGTTGCGCATCCAAGAGGAAGCACAAACATGGCAGAGTCCCCTTGGTGAGTTGCTGAGTCTATTGTATTTGTTGACGTGCAGCTTAACCGTACAAACATTCTGGTACTGAAATATTAGGATGAGCTCCCGGAAAACTTCAAGGGACGAAGAATCTAAGAAACGTAGACATTGTATCGAATCGTTTGTTCTGTACTCTGCTTGTTAGTACCTCTGTACTCCAGCCAGTGTTGTCCCCATCGTTGTTTAGAGTTCAGTGCAGTGAGTGATCGATGCGCACCGTGTAATATCAGCGTGACAGAGTTTTGAACGAAGGTGACAATGGGCCTCTGTGATCTAACCGAAAAGCTGGTCATTCCTCTAATGTGCATAGTTGGTTAACGTTTGTCGTTTCGTTCCATATTCGTTGTTTGGAGGGTGAAATCGTCGGCGCTTCTTTCTCCGTGCTTTCTTGTCGAGAATGACAGTCGTTTGCACCATTTAGTGACGATTACAGCAAAACCTGGCGATTCGTTGAGTTCTCTATGTCCGTTCGTTTGCGCAAGAGCACACAATCGATGACTCGTGGGCTACACAGCACTCACGAGGTCTCGTCGCGATGGGGTACCATAGTAGAGTTACAGTGGCACGTCAGACGAACGCATGTTTCTCACTCCCTACTTTTATGATGGGTAACTTCAACTTTTCTCAGCTTTCACCACAGTTCTAGATGGCAATGGCGTTTTCTCATCCGAAGGTCCGGGGTCGAGTCTCGATGTAGTCCTGTAGGGCGGGCAGCGAATGCACTCGCTTGTAGTGGGCCTGTAATTCGGGAAACCCGTCCAGGAAACCCTCGTCCAGCCCGGAGTAGACGCCCATCCAGTTGGCTACTGAGAAGTCCACCCAGGACACCTGGGAAGGATTTGAAACTTGATTTTGTAGAATAATCAAAAGCGAACGCAAGCCAACCAGAGCGAAACAGAGCGCATTCGAACGCATTTTGCACGTCTGTAGGTTCAGATCATTGCAACCCAAAGTTTCGTTTCGATAGTTTTGAATTAAAATTCTACAGTACCTTATTTCCGACCAGCCACTTCGCAGGGTTCTTCTTCAAGAATTTCTCGAAGCGACTAAGAGCGGTTTCTATCGTGCCCGCCTTATCCAAACGACGCTTCTCCGCCTCCTGTAGACAAATGATAAACCACAGACGGACGCGTATTTGAAAATTCAAACGCTCACAGCTCCCTTGAAGTCCTGGACTGTGAAATAGTTGACCCACTCGGCCAAGACTCCAATTAGGTCCTCTAAACCGTCGGCGATCGCGTCGATTTGGGCCGCTTCCAAGTCGTTGGCACCGGCCAGGCCTTTAATTCTGTTTGTATTTTACGAAATTTTTGAATTTGAAGAGCTACAGTAGGCAAGGTTTGAATTTGAAGTTATTCTTGCAGGGAGTTCGGTTTCAACAATGCGAAAGGAAGTGCGAATTCAAATTTCTCTATTCCCACCATATTTTCTGCCCAGGTAGCGAGCGATGGCCCTAGCCTGGCATAGTAAGACGCCATCCCCAATATCCAACACTGGCATCTGGGCCCAGGGGAATCCTGTGGAAACATTTCTTACTGAAATCACCCAATTTCCTCAAAAACAAGCTGTTTTAAAAAAGTTGAGTTGTTTTATTAATACAGAGTGGTTTGTGAGTGTTTTAAAGTGGAAGAGTAAAAGAGTGGATACTTTTGTAAAGTATTTCAAAGGCCTTTCCGATATGACGCGCGCCCGCCCGGAGTTCACTATTCATGTGCTACTTCTGACACGCTCCTTTCTGAGGGGTTCTTGCAGGGCAACATTGGGATCGCCCGGGATTATTTTTTTTGAGCAAGACACACGCATTTCTGAGCGGTTGTTGCAGGGCAACATTGGGATCGCCCGGGATTAATTTTTTTAGCAGACAAAGTTGTTCGTAAGACAAGGGTTTAAAAATTTCTTTAGGAATGACCGTTCAACATCTGCCTCAACGTAAGCTTTCAAACGGTCAAACGAATGCCGCTCTACAACGTAAGACGAGCGAGTTACGGCCGATTGAGTTACTGTAGCTTGCGAAATTCAAACTTTCGAATCTCGACTTATCATTCGGAATGATCAGTGTGCCGAAACCTATTCAACAAACTCAAGATCGTCTCTCTACGACAGAAGACGAGCGAGTTAGAGAAGTTTTGCGTTTTGAACTTTTGGGTTACTGTAGCTCGCGATATTCAAACTTTTGAGTGTCGACCAATAGAAGAACAAATGATCAGTGAGTCAAGAGCTATCCAGCAACTCAAGATCGTGTCTCTACGACGCACGCTGAGCGAGTTAGAGGGATTTCTATGCTAAAAACGCGAGAATGTCGCTTTTCGTGGTGCGTGTTTGCGTAATTAACAAATTTTTTACGCCAAGTGAAAGAGCACGTCGAGACCTTTTAGTTGACCTATCGCACGCCGCTCTACGACGTAAGACGAGCGTGTTAGAGCCGTTTTGCGTTTTGGACCCTCAGGTTACTGTAGCGCGCGCAATTCAAACTTTTGAATTTCGAGTTCTCTTAACGGAATTATCAGTGTGCCGAAACCTATTCAACGAACTCAAGATCGTCTCTCTATGACGGAAGACGAGCGAGTTAGATAAGTTTCGCGTTTTAAACCTTTGGGTTACTGTAGCTCCCGAAATTCAAACTTTTGAGTTTCGACCAATAGAGGAACAAATGATCAGTGAGTCGAGAGCTATCCAACCAACCCAAGGTCGTCTCCCTACGACGCACGCTGAGCGAGTTAGAGCGATTTCTGCTTTAAAAACGCGAGAATGTCGCTTTTCGTGTTGCGTGTTTGCGTAATTAGGAAAACTTTTAATGCCAAACGAAAGAGCACGTCGAGACCTGTTAGTTGACCTATCGCACGCCGCTCTACGACGTACGACGAGCGAGTTAGAGCCGTTTTCCGTTTGAAGCTTCGGGTTACTGTAGCGCGCGCAATTCAAACTTTTGAATTTCGAAGTCTCTTAGCAACATTACCAGTGAGTCGAGACCTATCCATAAAGTCCAAGATCTCCTTCCTACGACTTTCCAACGACGAGATCTGAGAGCGTGACGGACGTACGCACGTACGCACGTACGCACGCACGATAAGCTCTCGTAGGGGTTCGCCCGGCTGAGGCCGGGCGAAATAACTCTGAAAATCCCACTTTTGGCGTCCATCTTGTGCTTGGGCCAGTCGGCCGGCTCGATTCGGTCGTCCTCGAAGGGAACGCCCGAGTAGTGGAGAATGAATCGAATCGCCTCCCCTCTCGCTTTCAGGTTGAAATAGGTCAACTTGTACTTAGGACTTCCGCCTCCGTTTGACCCCCCGTTGCGCTCCCTCGAGGGGGGCCTTCGGCCAGAGGGGCTGGGGCCCCGTCCCCTCCCCATGGGGGGTCCCCCGCGCCAGCCACCTCCCCCTCCTCCGCCCCCTCTGAAGCCGCCTGGAGGCCCCCTGCCGCGATGCATATTTCTTCAAATTTCAGGTGAATTTTGCGCAATTCTGAAAAGTACAAGGAAGGTGGTCTGCCAACCAGGATTTCTATTGGGCTACCCCGGCTTCCCGGCCCATATTTAGCCGATTGGCCGACAATGCAGGCATGGCGTCACCTGGAGACGCGCGAGTCGTTTACTCCACCGACGAGAATAGTTGATAAGCCTTGACCGGGACGTGAATTTCTAATCTTCACGTGGACGACTGACAGAGTCACATGTGTAGGTTATGTAGGTGTACATGTTTTGGCGACTTAACGCAAAGTGACTGTTCAGGACTAGAAGATCGTTCGGCTAATCAAGCGAGGAAACTAAGCGTTGGAAGTTCTGCCGTGCTTCATTTGGCTTCTTTCACTGCTCGAGTTGACAACAATGGAGACAAGACAAGGAAACATTTGTCTCGTATCGGCTAAACATTGCCCAGTCCCAGTGACATCTTCACGCATCTGCGTTCTGAAACAGTCCTCAATTAGTGCTTTTGCTATCCTTATTACTAAGGCGCCTAACTCTGTCCGTTTGTTTGTTTGTGTGTGTGCAAACGCCACAACTCTAGACACAGTTGTCGGTTCGCGATGATCTATAGCTTAAACTGACCGTCATAACATGTAGTTTTGCACCTTCTATTTTAGAACTTTGACCGATGACTAAATGCCATAATATTTCGAAAATATCGGCTGCGCCAGTAGATTCTGAGCACAGAAGGCACCACACGGTGTGACTGACGTTTGATTTCGCGCCAAAACCGCTATACAGTGCCCCCACTCATGACAGAGGTATCGCTGTGAGACTGCAAAGTGTATTCGCAGGCACTGCATGCACTGGCAGGGGAACAGCATCAAACTGCTTTGGATCTATGTCAAATGTCTTTAGATCTATCTGAAATCTCCTACGGGCTAAACCCAAATGTCTATGGGCTAAACCCAAGTATCTATTGTCTATTTACAGGCACAGGAGCTGGTGCTAGCATAAATGTAGGCACTGGCGGGGGCACAGTGTCAAATGGCTTGAGATATGTATGAAATGCCCTATTGGCTAAACCCTAATGTCTACCCGCTGAAGCCAAATGTTTACTGTGTATTTACAGGCACAGTAGCTGGTGCGATCCTAAACGTAGGCACTGGCAGGGGCACAGGGTCAAATGGCTTGAGATCAATCTGAAATGTCCTATGGGCTAAACCCAATTGTCTACAGGCTAAACCCAAGCATCTATTGTGCATTTACAGGCACAGGAGCTGGCAAGATCCTAAACATAGGTACTGACAATGGCACAGGGTCTAACGACTTGAGATCCAACTGTACTGTCCTGCAGTGCACTGAATTCGATGACTGCGTAATCTCCGTCATGCTCTGCAGATTACCCATACGCTATTGACCATAGAGATTCTCCTACGGGCTAAAGGCTCTAGTCCTATATACTAAGCGGCATAGAGTCTGTTTGTTTGTTTGTTTGTTTGTTTGTTTGTCCGTCTGTTAACACGATAACTCTAGCTACAGTTGACGGATCGCGATGAACAATGGCTTAAACTGACCGTCGTGACATGTAGTTTTGCACCTCCTATTGTGGACTTTGACCGATGACTAAATTCCGCAATATTTCGCAAATATCAACTGCGCCAGCACATTCTGAGCACAGAAGGCGCCGCACACTGCGATTGACGTTTGATTTCGCGCCACAAGCACGTTACAGTGTCACCATTCATGACAGAGTTGTCGTTGTGAGACTCCAAAGTGTATTCGCAGGCACTGCATGCACTGGCAGGGGCACAGCATCAAACTGCTTTGGATCTATGTCAAATGTCTTTAGATCCATCTGCAATTTCCTACGGGCTAAACCCAAATGCCTACGGGCTAAACCCAAGTGTCTATTGTGTATTTACAGGCACGGGAGCCGGTGCGAGCCCACTGGCAGTGGCACAGGGTCGAATGACTTGAGATCTATCTGAAATGTCCTACGGGCTAAACACAATTGTCTATGGGCTGAACCCAACACCATTGACCATAGAGATTCTCCTACGGGCTAAAGGCTCTAGTCCTATATACTAAGCGGCTAACGGTGTCTGTTTGTGATTCGGGGGTACCGTTCGCTCTATTCAAATAGTGGCCGCTTTGCGCGCTTGACGCGCTCAGCAAAAGCTGCACGATATACGCTCGGCGTACTGTAGATCAAAACCGTCGCGCTCTATGTATTGAGCGCGGGTCTTTCTCCCTTATAAGCGTCGATCTTAATCAACAACTAAAAACAACGATGTCATAGTCGATAGAGCGTTGGTCTCGTGATCAATAGAGCGCTTGATCGATGGATCGATCCCCGCTTGGGTGAAAACCTTTTGCTGCTTAGAATCTCTTTTGAAATCATTAGTTTTGCCATTCCGGCAATCACTCAAGACGTTCGAATCACGTTGGCGTCGTCGACCATTCACTGCAGTTGGCGGCTCGTGAACGCCACAACTTGGAGCCCATTTGCTGCACTTCGCGCGAATGGTAAATGACCTTAGTCCATTGCCTCAATTCCAAGATATGGCGCAAAGATCGTCTGCGCCACAACACAGAAGACGTCTGTCAGCGCTCTAGCGCTCGCTACAGTTGACGGATCGTGATGATCTATAGCTTAAACTGACTGTCAGAGCGCGTAGTTTTGCATCTTTCCTTTTGGAACTTCGACTCAAAGCGCTTGACAATGTCAATGGCAAGCGATCAACCGGACAGAAAGTTGCCACCAGCCGCAAACGAGCGATCGCACGCTCTTCAGACTTGCGAGCAGTGGTGGTGAGCGATCTGTCTTATTCAATGCGCATGAGAACGTCAGTGGCAAGCGGTCAACCGCACAGAACAGTTGGGTGTGCGAACGAACGATCGAATGGTCTTCAGACTTGCGAGCAGTGGTGGTGACCGATCTGTCTCATTCAAGTGTGCTTGAGAACATCAGCGGCAAGCAGTCAACCGCACAGAACAGTTGCCATCAGCCGCTAACGAGTGATCGAATAGTCTTCAGACTTGCGAGCAGTGGTGGTGAGCAGTCTGTCTCATTCAAATGTGCTTGACAACGTCAGCGGCAAGCGGTCAACCACACAGAAAGTTGTCATCACCCACAAACGAATGATCACTGCATCTTCACACACTGTCATCGGCTAATACTTCGTGGTTGAGTTGAAAGTTGCCGGAAGGGCGACCTCGCCACACACAGAGCGGAATGCTCTATTATCTCAGCGAGGGCAGGCAGTATTAGAGGGCGGTTTGCGACGCGATTTGGGCGGCAGCTGTAGCTCAGTGGTTAGAGCATGGCACGGTAAGCCAGTAGGTCTCGGGTTCGATTCCCGCCAGCAGCCAATCTTTTGCGTTCGCAAATCGGCTCTCTTCTTCAAGATCACTGCATCTTCTCTGACCAGTGGCTGCAGGCCATGGAGTGCTCCATGTTGTGAGCCATGGCTGTGGGCAATGGGCCGTTGCATGTTGAAATATAAGCTACAGGAAGCAGTTTCTTATGGATTATAGTGTATCACCTATGGGCTAAAGGCACTAGTCTACATTACTATGCCAGCTAGGTGTTTTGTCTGTCCGTCCGTCTGAGTACGCTTGCCTTCCTAGCACTTCGCCACGCGACGCTTCAGCATGCGCTTGCCTCGCTAGCACTTCGCCACGCGAAGCTTCAGCACGCGCGCGCCTAGACGCCAGTGTAGGATAATTGAGCTCCTACATACATACTTCTGCTAGTGTGCAGTGCCGTCCGCTGTTCTTTCTCTGTTTCCCGCGCCCTCGTGTGTTTGTTATAGTAGTTGGGTTACTGTATCGCCGTATTTCTTTAGTAGATAGGCAGGCGGCTGCAGTAATCGTCGTCTCTTCTTTGTTCCGCGCTCGCTCGTAGTTCCCATGCTGTTGGCGCGGACGCTCGATTGCGTAAGACGATTTCGTGGCGCGCGTATGTAGCTAGCCAGCCAGCGTTCTGCGCGCCCCTTCTTTGTTAGCGCCGTGCGTTGCGTACGTCGTGGCGATAGATAGTAGCGCGTCGTTTGCTTCTATATAGACGTCGATACGCGCTGCTTCCGTTCAGTTCTCTCGCTACCTTTTCTCGAGTAGAGAAGTGAGAGGCTCGCGTGTGTGCGGCTTTGCTTTGGCTTTTGTGGTTGCTTTGTGAGAAGTCAGTCGCCGTGCGCCGGAAAACGACTGAGAAAGGCACCGCACAGAAGCACTGCACAGTTGCACAGTGTCTGGGAGAGAGAGGCGAGAAGTAGAGCTCCGCCTAGTGTCTGGGAGAGAGAGAAGGCGAGAAGTAGAGCTCCGCCTTAGAGCTGCGCGCTACGTCTCCGGCAGGGAGGCTCTCCAGGTCGTTTCGGACGACGTGAAGGAGAGTGAGACGTAGTGACGACGGCTGCAGACGCCGGCCGACCTGCTCGCGAACCGGCAGGTGAGAGGCGCAGAGGGGGAAGCGCCGGCCCGCGTTGCTGCAAAGTGGTGTCCGAGACAGCGGATAGCCAGCAGAGCGTGGTGTGGTGACAACAGAGCTGTCGGAGCAGCTGGAACGGAAGCAAAAGCTGACTGTGATCGGCTAGTCTGAGATCAGTTGCAGCGCCGCTTCGACCACAGCTTGCGGAGTCTCCTGACGCTCTGAATTGTCGGCTCAGTACGAGAGCCTGGGTGAGCGCTCTGGCTGAGAGGGGTCAGCTACAGGTGCACGCCGCTGCTCTTGGAAGGTGCTGACGAAGTGTCCTACGCAGCGCCGAGGCTGGTAGAGGTTCAGGAGGTACCTGAGGGTTTTCCCTGAAAGAGAGGCGAAAGCAGGTGAGCTTGCGTAGCCCTGTAAAGAGTTAGAGAACTCTATTCGCCGCCGTTTATGGTAAAGACGAGATCAGGGGCGCAGTCCTACCCTGAGACGTCCGGTATGGCTACTGATGACGTGGTGGGGACGTGCTGCTTCTGTGAGGAGGAGGTGCTGTCGTCGCAGTATCCCATCACGTGCGCGGGGCGCTGCGGGCGCTTGTCGCATGGTGACACGGAGCACAACTGCATCCCAGATGACCAGGTAGACGTGGCGAATGGCCCGTGGACTTGTGGAGCTTGTCGCGCGGCCCAGAGAAGCAGCCAGGCGCCAGTCGCCAACGCTGATGAGACGCCAGTCTTCAGTCTGATTGGGGGTGGCAGTGGTGGAGGAGACGGCAGTCAGCCTCGGCAGCAGAGTAGTGTTGGAGGAGGGATTGACGTGCAGTCTCTGCTGACGCAGTTGACTACAGTCATGGACCAGAAGCTGACGCAGATGTCCACTGTGATGGACCAGAAGCTTCAGCCATTGAGTGGCAGCGTGGCTACTCTGAATGGCAGTCTGACGACGTTGGCAGGTCGCGTTGGGCAGCTGGAAGGGCAGGCGCTAGGGTCGGCTGCGCCGCCGGCGAGTAGTGCTTCAGCTGTGCCAGTCACGTCAGTCACGGTGTCGCCGCCCACGACCATGGTGCCCGCTTCAGTGGCCGCGCCAGTCGCGCCGTTGCCGGCAGGTGGAACGGTGGGTGGTGGAGTCAGTAGTGCGTCTGTTGTGACGTCTGGTGGAACTTCGACGTCCCTGCCAGTGACCACTGTGAGTGGCATGCAGGCGACGACCACCACGACATCGAGCCAAGCGGCGCTGGGAGGGATTCCCAGTGTCAGAGTGAATGCGTCGAGTGGAGTGGGTCCGTTGGGTGTGCCTCTGGCTTCGTTGGTGCCCCCGGTGGCGCCGCCGCCAGTTCCGCCTCCCGTCCAAGTGCCACCGGTTGCGGTGGGCAGCCAAGGTGAGTGGTCGTGGAATCAGGCCACTGGGTGGACGTGGACGCAGAAGGCGCAGCCCAGTGTCGCTCCAGGGCAGACTGTTCCAGCGCCGATAGTGTTGTCAAGTCGAGATATGGGAGCGCTGCCACACTTTCGTGGGGAGGTGGGCAGTGACTGGAACAGCTTCCAGAGGGCGTTTGAGGACCGAATGGTGGCCACGCAGGTGCCCAGGTCACTGTGGCTGGTGACGCTGCAGTCCTTCCTCAAGGACCACCCCTGCGAGCTGGCGCACCAGACGCGAGAAGCGCTTGGCGATCTGGCTGACTATGAGGCAGTCGTGGCGAAGTTGGCGGCCGTCTACGCCGACCACAGGCCCACGCACGTCTGCCTCAAGGAGTTCTTCAACCGAGGTTGGAGCAGGGGAAGTGAGTCGATCGAGGCGTTCGTGGCGGCCTTGCGAGGGCTAGTCTACAAAGCTTGGCCGACCCAGCCTGGCATCTGGGACGACATGGTGAGAGACCAGTTGCTGAGAAGTCTCCCAGACGATCTGACTGCTTCTGCCTACGCTGTCAGTGAGACCAAGACTCTGGAGGGTCTGTGTCAGTATGTGCGCAACGTGCTGGACGCCAAGGCCCCAGAGAAGCCTGCCAAGGGAGGGCAGAGTGGTCAGTCTGGTCAGAAGAAGGCGTCGGTCGAAGGAGGCGCCCAGGGTGGTCGAGGAGGCGGACAGCAGCCCAATGACGCCCAGTCTGGTGGCAACAGGGGGCAGCAGCGGCCCACTGACGCCCGAGGCTTCCCTTTGACTGAGTGCTTCAGCTGCCATAAGTTTGGCCACGTCAGGCGCAACTGTCCCACTAAGCCGCCACCTGTGGAGGTAAAGCGAGAGACAGTGGGATGGCTGCAGGGTAGTCAGGGGAGGGTGAATACGTTGCAGAGGCGACGCCCCCTGCTGGGAGGAAGGTGCCCCAGTGAAGCCCCCTCTGAGGATGACTGTGAGTCGGTTGGTGACCAGGAGGGAGACCCTGGCTTTGGACAAGCCAGGGCGGACCCCCCAACGGCTGACAAGGGGTGTCAGGTGGTCCCAACGGCTGAAGTCGGGTGCCAAGTGGGAGCCCCTGGCTTGGGACAAGCCAGGGCGGACCCCCATGGAGAGACTGCAGAGCAAACCGGCCTGGAGGGTGAAAGCGGAAGAGCGGCTAGCCTGCTCGCTGAGGAACCCCAGGTGCGCGGTCACTGCTACCAGCTGCAGATGGTCCCTGGCGCGCCACCCATGGTGCTGCAGGCCAGGAGGGTCGGTGGTGTGCGCCGACGGAGCAAGAAGAAGCTGGACGTGGACGGCCAGTCGACCAAGCTGGGCCACATCAGCAACTGCCAGAGCCACTCCAAGGCCAAGCAGGGGCTGCAGAAGGCCACCCAAGGATTCCACTGGGAGCCTGGTTCCACTGGTCACCGATTTCTGTCACCGCGACGTCTGGACGAGGAAGTCGTGGGCAATGGGGAAGCCGGGTTCGACCCCACCCCAGGGAGAGCGGGGAGTCCCCATCCCACAGCCATCGGGCTGGCCCACGTGAAGATCAAGCATTCTCTGGAGAGCAAGGAGCTTCTACTCCGTCAAGGCTCTCTACGACCCCCCTGAATCGATCGAGGGCGATCGACACAGCCAGGACGGAGGATGTAGGATAATTGAGCTCCTACATACATACTTCTGCTAGTGTGCAGTGCCGTCCGCTGTTCTTTCTCTGTTTCCCGCGCCCTCGTGTGTTTGTTATAGTAGTTGGGTTACTGTATCGCCGTATTTCTTTAGTAGATAGGCAGGCGGCTGCAGTAATCGTCGTCTCTTCTTTGTTCCGCGCTCGCTCGTAGTTCCCATGCTGTTGGCGCGGACGCTCGATTGCGTAAGACGATTTCGTGGCGCGCGTATGTAGCTAGCCAGCCAGCGTTGTGCGCGCCCCTCCTTTGTTAGCGCCGTGCGTTGTGTACGCACGTGGCGATTGATAGTAGCGCGTCTTTTGCTTCTATATAGACGTCGATCCGCGCTGCTCTCGTCGAGTTCTCTCGCTGCCTTTTCTCGAGTAGAGAAGTGAGAGGCTCGTGTGTGCTGCTTTGCTTTGGCTTTGTGGTTGCTTGTGAGAAGTCAGTCGCCGTGCGCCGGAACAACGACTGAGAAAGGCACCGCACAGAAGCACTGCACAGTTGCACAGTGTCTGGAAGAGAGAGGCGAGAAGTAGAGCTCCGCCTAGTGTCAGAGAGAGAGAGAGAGAAGGCGAGAAGTAGAGCTCCGCCTTAGAGCTGCGCGCTACGTCTCCGGCAGGGAGGCTCTCCAGGTCGTTTCGGACGACGTGAAGGAGAGTGAGACGTAGTGACGACGGCTGCAGACGCCGGCCGACCTGCTCGCGAACCGGCAGGTGAGAGGCGCAGAGGGGGAAGCGCCGGCCCGCGTTGCTGCACCAGCGGGACGCCAGCGGCGGCAATCAATCGCTGCGCGGCCAGCGCCGCCTGTTGCTGCCTGCGTTCAACGCAGGCACTGCCTGAACAGTACGGCAATGCACTGTAGCAGAGTCTTGCAAAGGCGAACGGTGCGGCAGTGCGCGGTACAACAGAGAGGCTAGCAATGCGCAATTGCAACAGAGCCGAATAGTACGACAATGCTCGCGCAGGCAATTCTAGCCGCTTCAGCGACTATTTCGCTTGCAACAGGACAAATCTTGCAACAGGACAATCGGCCCGCTCTCTAGCATTTCTTTTGCGCGCCGCTTTGTACGGCGCGTTCGCGAGGCAGTCCGTGATGTTGGCTTGCAACAGGACAGACTTTCTGCAACAGGACAAATGTTGCAACAGTACAGACGTTGCAACAGGATCGTCGGGCGAGGCGACCAGCACAGGACAAATGTTGCAACAGTACAGACGTTGCAACAGGATGGTCGCGCGAGGAGACGAGCGCCATTGGCTCGCAACAGGACAGACCTTCTGCAACAGGACAGATCTTGCAACAGGACAGACTTCGCAACAGGACCGACTTTGCAACAGGACAGACTTTGCAACAGGACAGATTTTGCAACAGGACAGACCTTGCAACAGGACAGATTTTGCAACAGGACAAATCTTGCAACAGGACAGATCTTGCAACAGGACAAATCTTGCAACAGGATAGATCTTTCAACAGGACAGATCTTTCGACAGAACAGACCTTGCAACAGGACAGATCTTGCAACAGGACAATCGGCCCGCTCTGCAACAGCAACAGGACAATCGGCCCGCTTTACGTCGTAGAGTGGTAATCCGAATCGACATGTCAGGTGAAAGCTCTCGACGTGCCCTTTCATGCTAAACTACGCATTGGCCGTGCAGAAGTACATAGGTAGACGATACGAATGCTGGTGATGAACAGTACAGTAATGCTCGCGCAGGCAATTCTAGCTGTTTGAGGGACTACTTCGCCAAACTACCATTGGAACGATGTACCCCAGCAGAGCCTTGCACAAGCGCACTGCCATACGAATGCTGATGATGGACAGCACGGCAATGCTCACGCAGGCAATTCTAGCCGCTTGAGCGACTATTTCGCCGAACTGACCATTGAAATGAGGTACCCCAGCAGCGCCTTGAACAAGCACATTGGCAGACGATACAAATACCGTGCTAATCACATGACACAAATTCTTCTGCAACGGGAAAGCACGCTAGTCTTGACTATCACAAGATGTAATGCGCGCAGTAGGTAGCAATTTAGAGGGCTACGAGATCCCTGGACTGGACACTGATGATAGGCGGACGCGGCTATCACTCGAATGCATTCCCCATGACTACCACTCCTTTCTCTTCGTCATTCACCGTGTCGTTCGTTACACCAAAGTGGGGCCTCTTGGGCACTCCGTCCAGCAGTAGCATCTCGTCCTGCACCTACCCCGCCAGCAGACGGGCATGCAGGCGCACCTTCGCTGGCACCCCGCGGCGCGCGACACTCGGACCTTCGACGGCGCCACTGCGTCGTCGGATTCGGCGGCATCGTCCGACGACGGCGACGCTGCGTCGGGATCAGTTGAGCTCGCCTGGACACAGAGGGGAGATGATCGCATTGCAGGAGGAGGGAAGTACAATACACCACACCTCGGGGAATGGTTGCACCCTAGCTCTAGATATGTAGGTTGGAGGGGCCGACTGCGCTTTCAGGAGAATTCAGTTTGACACTGTGTACCTGACGAGGAATTCGCGCAGGCGCAACGAACGCCGCTGACAGGCAGAGAAGCACGACGAGACCTGCAACTGCGAACTGGCACTCAAAGATACAAAGTTGCTCGCACGCACGACACAGACACAGGCGGGTGGTCAAGAGAACGAATGTACTGCACATCGCTCTCTTGAAACAAAAACTTGCCTGTGAGTTCCATGTCTTGCTCGGTCGAACCTTGGATCTGTCCTATTCTGCTTAGTCGTCGAGTTGGGACTTACCTAATCTAAATTTCTGGATTCGGTCCACAAGTCTGATCTGGACTGTTGTTGTTGGTTTGTCTGCTTTTGTACTAGGGGGCCTCGCAAAATCGACGAGAATTTGGAGACACGCCAGTAATCCGCTACACGCGCTATAATCGGCGATAATTTGAAAACGTCATACATACCTCCCCTCTGCTTGAGCCTCCAAAATCGGCTAGCGCGCACATACCCAATAATGCCACGGCAGATGACGTCTTGTAAATTCAGTCTACTTGTCGCCGCGGTCGCTCGAATGGAATGCCGAATTAGAGATTTGCGTTTCCGGTGCGTGTTTGGAATGCGTGATTCACATCATGAATAGAAATTCCAATTTTGAAACACCAAAATGGTCTAGCGCACTGACAGACTGGCATCTTTTGACAAGAGAGAAGTACCTACATACATACTTGAGAAATCTCTTTGCAACAGCCACGCAACTTGATAGGAGAATGAACACAGCTCCACAATCATTGTACGAACAGTGCACATTTCACGTTATGGGCCACACATACAAGGAGCAGAATTCTTCAGAATTTGTGCACGGTTTTCGGTGCGATCTTGCGCTGGCTTCTTCCCATTGGAGCTTTCAACTGCGTCGCCGGAATTACGGCGTTGTTGTGACTGAGACAACCGCACAAAAGAGTGTTGACTATAGCCATGCGGCAATCTTTCATCTTCCAAATGAATACGACGATGTTTGACAAAGAATTGATGCGGACGACGACGAATGCGTAACTGAAGATCTGAAGACCAACTCCTCGTCGTCGTCGTCGTCGTCGTCGTCGTCGTCGTCGTCGTCGTCGTCGTCGTCGTCGTCGTCGTCGTCGTCGTCGTCGTCGTCGTCGTCGTCGTCGTCGTCGTCGTCGTCGTCGTCGTCGTCGTCGTCGTCGTCGTCGTCGTCATCGTCGTCGTCGTCGTCGTCGTCGTCGTCGTCGTCGTCGTCGTCGTCGTCGTCGTCGTCGTCGTCGTCGTCGTCGTCGTCGTCGTCGTCGTCGTCGTCGTCGTCGTCGTCGTCGTCGTCGTCGTCGTCGTCGTCGTCGTCGTCGTCGTCGTCGTCGTCGTCGTCGTCGTCGTCGTCGTCGTCGTCGTCGTCGTCGTCGTCGTCGCGGCACCTCGTTGGCTTGTTGTGGAGCGAGGTAATAACGAGAAGTCAGCGCAATCATAGTGGGCGTGACATGAAACAGCAAGGTGAAGAAACATACGATCCCGACTGTTGTTGTCATATGTCGCAGCGAGCGCAGCTGATTCACACGCGCCTGAAGGTTTGACACATAAATCAACGAATGAGTCTGAGTTTCCCAATATGATATGCAAGGAAATTTCCATCCTCACCTACAGTAACCCACTCACCTGCGAACCCGCACTCGGAACGTTGTTCACGAAATTCTTGTAATTAATAACAAGCGCCCCGTAGACAACGACTGAACCGATGCCACCCGCTGTGCTGATAAAATCCGTTAAACTGTACAGCCTATAGAGAAAAATCTGTTCACTTCGCCATTTTTTCAAAAATTTAATGTCAAAAATTTGCAAAAATTTTGCAAGCCTTTCAAACCATTTGGCGAAGATTCTGTCGCGACAGGGCCCAATGGCGTTGCCCGTCGTGACGACAACGATCGCAGCCACAATTAGCACTCCAACGAAGAAATATGTGATCAAAAGAGCCAATAGTCTACTCGCATATTTTGTGGTCAATTTCAGGTATCGCGCAAAGAACGCGGCGGCCATGAAACGGTCGCAGCTGATGTAGAACAGGGAGAGGCCAATGCACTGCTTGCTGAGAAGAAAGGCGGCACCCCATGGTTTGTAGAGGAAACACCCCAGAGTGGACATCGTTAGTGGTGCGACAGACGCGTATTTCCTGCAACGCAAGATTTTCAGGGCTCACGATTCTATTTTCTTTCACACTATGATATTATCCATCGGCCCCAGCGGGTGACATCCGGGAAGCTCGGGGTGCGTGCGTGCGTGCGTGCGTGCGTGCGTGCGTGCGTGCGTGCGTGCGTGCGTGCGTGCGTGCGTGCGTGCGTGCGTGCGTGCGTGCGTGCGTGCGTGCGTGCGTGCGTGCGTGCGTGCGTGCGTGCGTGCGTGCGTGCGTGCGTGCGTGCGTGCGTGCGTGCGTGCGTGCGTGCGTGCGTGCGTGCGTGCGTGCGTGCGTGCGTGCGTGCGTGCGTGCGTGCGTGCGTGCGTGCGTGCGTGCGTGCGTGCGTGCGTGCGTGCGTGCGTGCGTGCGTGCGTGCGTGCGTGCGTGCGTGCGTGCGTGCGTGCGTGCGTGCGTGCGTGCGTGCGTGCGTGCGTGCGTGCGTGCGTGCGTGCGTGCGTGCGTGCGTGCGTGCGTGCGTGCGTGCGTGCGTGCGTGCGTGCGTGCGTGCGTGCGTGCGTGCGTGCGTGCGTGCGTGCGTGCGTGCGTGCGTGCGTGCGTGCGTGCGTGCGTGCGTGCGTGCGTGCGTGCGTGCGTGCGTGCGTGCGTGCGTGCGTGCGTGCGTGCGTGCGTGCGTGCGTGCGTGCGTGCGTGCGTGCGTGCGTGCGTGCGTGCGTGCGTGCGTGCGTGCGTGCATAAGTGTCGCAGATCGTGAGACCTAGCAACTATCCATAGCGATGCCTTGCACATTTCTCGCAGATTCATTACAAAACAACACAATACAGTGACTCCACACCCACCAATAGGTCTCGAATGAGTAGAACGCGAGGGTCGGAATTCCATACAAGAAATCCGACACAACCAGCAAAAGGAGGACCAAAACCTCCTTTCTCTCCCTTAAGCTCTTCGTTCGGAAAACGCTGATTAATATGAGAAGGTTGCAAGCGACCATGAAAAGTCCCTCCAACGCGCTGACTGCCGAACGGAGGTAGAATTTGAGTAGTCCGCTACTGTCGGCTTGTGTGGGGTTGTGTGTTGAAGTTTCGTCGATTTGTGAAGTGCTGTCGTTTAACAACATGTCGAGAGTCCCTCAAGTTATCCACAATTAGCGGTTGCGAAGGTTGGAATGTCTTTATAAAGACCCTAATTTTAGGCTGAATCTTCTTGCGACTGGCACGGAGTGTTATGAATTAGACTTTTATACGGAGCGCAAAACAAGAGGCGAATCAGAACAGTTTCTTATTAACCGCACGCGAACACCGGCTACTCTGGTCACTGAATGGGGCTTCCACCTCCAGACTCTGTTATTCGCACGACGCACAATCATCTAACCAAGCCGACAATATCACCTCAGATGTACCTATAGCTGTACTCATGAGTGGGCCGGGGAAAATCTGCGAAGCCGTTTGCAAACCGATTCGGATTACTCAATAAGTTATAGACGCCTAAGATTATCATGGTTGGCGCGGCAGCGCCAAACCATAATATGTTCCATCCAGGCCGCGCGCACCTTTTCCCATCATCACGATGTTTATTTCTCAGGCGGTACTAAACGGAATTGGATGACATTTGGTACACTAAAGGACTTTATTACGAATAGATTAAATTTTAAATTTGGCGAAAATCGGTTAAGTGTAGCAAAAGTTACAGGCGTAAAAAGGATCGCGGCGCGTTTCTTGTCCCAACGGCGGGGGGTGAATTCTTCTCCGTCTTCTCCTTCACGTCACGCTCTAACGTCCATCAATCAGGATCTCGTCGAGTCGCCTGCTATTCTTCCCATCCGATGGTCGCGCGCTATACAGTACAAGCCCCAGAGTGCCCCCGCTCGTTCAGGAGACCCTGCATACGTGACCCAAAATTGTTCTACTCACTCTGTGCGTGCCTCAAAGTGCCCCAGACCGTTCAGGAGGCCCTGCATACGTGCCCCAAAATTGTCCTACTAATTCTGTGCGTGCCTCAAAGTGTTCCCGCTCGTTCAGGAGGCCCTGCATACGTGTCCCATAATTGTCCTACCTACTGATTCTGTGCGTGTCTCAAAGTGCTCCCGCTCGTTCAGGAGGCCTTGCAAAGGTGTCCCAAAATTGTCCTACTCATTCTGTGCGTGCCTCTAAGTGCCCCCGCTCGTTCAGGAGGCGTCAGCACCATTAAATTGAATTAAATATAGAACAGCAGCAGCAAAATAAAATTAAAATTAGATAAATTTGGCATCAGCAGAACCGCCTCGACGCGTAGAATCCAACGGTGACCACGTCGACCCCCTCCGACATACCACGCATGCCCTGGGGGCAAAAATGTCGACTGCGAAGGGGAGTTTCAGTATACTGACAAATTGTTTTTGCAGAAAAGTGCATCAAAAATCAACTTTTTATTGGCATCCAAACATAGCGTTGTAGGGGTTTGTTTGAACCGTCTCACCGAGAAAATTACAATGGCGCTATCCGCGACCCACAAAAAGGTACCAGGAGCGTTATTTTTGCAAAAAGGCGCCACAAATTTGTAACTTTTGATTGGCTGCTCGGAACATGGCGTTGTTGGGGTTCGTTGAAACCGCCTCGACGAGAGGAATCCAATGGCGCCATCGCCGACGCCGTACCACGCACCATGTCCACGCGGAGCCACGCAAACGTGGTCTGGCCACAACTCAGTGTTGCCTTATCCGAACCTAGTCGTGTTGGGGATCAAATAAAACTGCTTTGATAAGAACAATTGATTCGTGAGGGTCCTCAGACTCCATCTGTCAACGCACAACCACCCTGTAGAAGAGAATCCAATGGCGCGATGGGTGAAGTTTTTGAACCTGGCACAAACCAAGGGGTCAGATTTGTGGACCTCATACAAACCAAGGGGTGAGATTTTTGGCCTTCACCTGTGCAAGTAGTCAGATTTTTGACCTGCATACAAGGCAAGGGGTAAGATTCTTGACCCTCAACCACAACCCTCGCTCTAATTGTGCCCTGCAATCCCCCTTACCCCTGTCCCTCCCTACCCCTTACCCCTGTCCCTCCTGAAGCTTCTTGGTAGAGTTTCAAAAGCCGCTGCATACGTACCCCAAAAATGTCTTACTCGTTTTGTGCGTGCCTCAAAGTGTTTCCGCTCGGCGCTCGTTCAGGACCCATACGTGCCCAAGAATTGTCCTACTCAGTACTCGCCTCGTACGTTACTAAAAGGGGTTAGGCTCGTTCGAGAGCCTAAGCATTCATGTCTCAAGGTGGATTACTCGTTTAAGTTGATTGGTTGACTGGCTCCGCCAATAGACACGTCCCTTTTAAAAAGCGGAGTGGTTTTGAGCTTTGAATTTTTACTGAAATTGTAGCAAGGCCCTTTCCGATTTCGTGCAGCGTCTTGGACTCTCCTCGCGACTACACTTTTTGGAGTGGTCTTGCTACGCAACATTGGTATCGCTCGGGTTTAATTCTTTACACCAAGAAAATCATCTTTTCAGACAAAATTTTAAAAAAGACACTGGAATCTAACGCAACAAGCTTTGTCTAAAAACTGTGGCACCACGTTGGCATCAGTGTAAACTTGAGAGCGTGTGCGGGATAATGTGCACTGGATAGTGAAGTGCCGCTAGACATTTAGTCGACAATCTGGTGGGGTATAGCCGCAATTGGTCTTGGATTTGTTTGTGGTACCTGATCCACATATGGATCAGAAGATTCGCCGCAGGCACACTTTGCGCTTATAATAGTGGCAACTGATCCATAAATGGATCAGAGAAATTCGCCGCAGGCACACAGTGCAATAAAAGCGTCTAAATGAGACGACGCCCTATTGAAAAGGGTATAAATGGGACGACGCCCCATTGAAAAGGGTATAAATGGGACGACGCCCTATTCTTTTGGGCTTAGTGCTCGATGCATCCACACAAAGATATGTTGAAATTTAAGCTGCTTGAAATTGTCGAAATTTGGAAATTCTGACAAAAACCTTGAAAATATACCTAAATTCTTTAATTATAAAATCTAGAACTATTTGCTAATTACTTGACAGACTATGCTCGACACATCCGTGAAAAGAAATTTTGAAATTTAAGCTGTTTGAAATTGTCGAAATTTGCAAATTTTGACAAAAACCTTGAAAATAGCCCTAATTTCGTTAATTATAAAATCTGAAACTATTTGATAAATACTAGGCAGACTATGCTCGACACATCCGTGAAAAGAAGTTTTGAAATTGAAGCTGTTTGAAATTGTCGAAATTTGTGGATTCTAACAAAATCCTTAAAAATATCCCAAATTTCGTTAATTATATTCGCTGAAACTGTTTGCTAAATACTTGGCGGACTATGCTCGATACATCGGTGCAAAGAAGTTTTGAAATTTAAGCTGTTTGAATTTGTCAAAATTTGGGAATTTTGACAAAAACCTTGAAAATATCCCTAATTTCGTTAATTATAAAATCTGAAACTATTTGATAAATACTTGGCAGACTATGCTCGACACATCCGTGAAAGGAAATTTTGAAATTGAAGCTGTTTGAAATTGTCGAAATTTGTGGATTTTAACAAAATCCTTAAAAATATCCCAAATTTCGTTAATTATAATCGCTGAAACTATTTGCTAAATACTTGGCGGACTATGCTCGATACATCGGTGCAAAGAAGTTTTGAAATTTAAGCTGTTTGAATTTGTCAAAATTTGGGAATTTTGACAAAAACCTTGAAAATATCCCTAATTTGGCGAATTCCAAAATCCGAAACTATGTCACAAATTCATCGCGTCTTACGCCCTTTCCATTTCAGCAAAAACTTTGCCGATACGACTTGTAAATAAAAGTGTCATTTTTGACATTTTTATATTTTAATTGTAAATATCTCGAAATAGGGAAATTAGCAACAGAAACGGACAACGGCACGTTACTCAGCGCATTCGACTCCATCGGGTGGCACTAACCGTCATGTCTAGTTTTTCCGTACTTACACACACACACACACACACACAGAGGAACGAACAGACAATAGCGTCCGTATATATACTCGCCGCCCTGGGGGGCGGCGAAAAAATACAGGTTAATTGTGAGCATGATTTGATGTTGGCTTGCAGTGACCTCTTCAGCGATGTCAAGACCGCCGCTCTGCAACGCACGAGTGCCAAGATATAACAAACCAAAATCTGCAGTTTTCATCGCGTTTTGGTTACTGTAGCCCTCTCATTGACCTTTTGAAACTTTTTGTTGTCGGATTCTTGCTCAGGAGGTCGAGCGCTTCATTTTGATATGCGATTCGACTAGGTTCGATGAAGTTTTGACTTTTCGCGGACATTACTTCGGGATACTGTAGCGCGCAATTTTTAAAACTTGTTATTATTTCGACGTCACAGTTCGCGAGAGTAGTCCGAGGGCTACCCGTCGATGTGTCGAACTCAACCCAGCGACGTCAGACAAGCGAGTTATTAAGCCCGAAGCAAGCATGTCGTTTCCAGTTTTCGACGCGTTTTGGTTACTGTAGCTCTCTGTTTAAACTTTTGAAACTTTTTGTTGTCGGATTCGTGCTCAGGAGCTCGAGCGCTTCACTTTGATATGCGATTTGACTAGCTTCGGTCAACTTTTGTCTTAAAATGGACCCCCACTTTGGGATACTGTAGCGCGCGAGTTTGAAAACTTATTTCAGTTTTGAACACTCAGATGGCGAGAGGAGTCAGCAGGCTACCCGTCGACGTCTCAAACTCCATCCTACGACGTCGGACGAGCGAGTTATTAAGCCCGAAGCGAGCGTGACGCACGTACGTACGTACGTACGAACGTACGTACGAACGTACGCACGCACGCACGCCGAGCTCTTGATAGGGTTCGCTCGGCTGAGGCCGAGCGAAAAAAGTAAGAGTATTTCATGTAAAAGTGCCTAAAGGCAGAAAGATGAATATGTTCCAGGTGTGAAGCATGTAAAAGCAAGAGTATTAAACGATATTCCTCTGGTGTAGCAAATGCGGCGCTTCGCGCCGCCCACCAATTTGTAAGAAAATATTAGTAGGTACCGGCATTTGAGAGAAAGCATTTTCGACTAAAATTATCCACACAAAACTGCGCAATGGTCACAACGACGCGCGGCAACATATTCGGCATATCTTAGCGTGTCGTTGCGACCTTTGAGTTTTGTGTGGATAAGCTTAGTCGAAAATGCTTTCTCTCAATTAATGCCGGCACCTACCTACTAATATTTCTCTTACAAATTGGTGGGCGGCGCGAAGCGCCGCATTTGCTACACCAGAGGAATATCGTTTAATACTCTTGCTTTTACATGCTTCACACCTGGAACATATTCATCTTTCTGCCTTTTGGCACTTTTACATGAAATATACATGTACCTACCCAAAAGCCTAACCCAGCAGAGCATGATTTGGAGCCTGAAAGCGGAGCCTGATTTGGAAGAGGGTTAATTGCATTATAGCGTCGCCCTCAAATAACTTAATGCTCACTAAAATCCGGGCCCTTTCCCTGTCACATGCAATAGGTACATACAATGTATTTGCCAGCAGCTTTCATACCCTGTAGTGTTGGCAACCTGGAAACCGGGTAAGTACCTGGCACCCGGTTTTTCCCGGTTTTAAACAAGCTGTTTTAAAAAAGTTGAGTTGTTTTATTAATACAGAGTGGTTTGTGAGTGTTTTAAAGTGGAGTAAAAGAGTGGATACTTTTGTAAAGTATTTGGAAGCCTTTCCGATATGACGCGCGCTCGCCCGGAGTCCACTATTCATGCGCTACTTTTGACACGCTCCTTTCTGAAGGGTTCTTGCAGGCTGGCTGGCTGGCTGAGGCCGGGCGAAACAAGCTGTGTGTGTAAAAAGTTCAACCTATACTTTGTGTCTGCCAAATTTTGGTGAACAGTGTAGTGAATTTTATTCGCATAATTAGCTGTATCCGGAGAAGGTATCTTGAAAACGTGCACCACAAATCAAGTGCAGCTATTACCACGATACGGTTGTCTGTACAGCTGATCTAACGCTCAGTGATATCGCCGCGTTCGCTATATGGTATCGGCATGATACGACGCCGTTCATCTGAAGTTTTATACCTGTGGGAATGCGCCACATCGAACAAAAAAAACTTTCCAACTGTTTGGTGCAGTCGTTCTCTACCAGGAATTCTGTTTGGTGCCCGTATTTCTGCGTTATGACATTTCTGTCAATTTTTAGAATTTTAGCAAATTGTCGTGTATTTCTATAAAATTCCACAATTGCAAACAATTTCTTTTGTGTTGCTAATTATCTGCGGTCTATGCTCTTTCCATTTCTGTAGAAATTTCGCCGCTAGCTCATCAGGCGACAAAGTCGATTTTCTACATTTCCATATTTTAATTGTGAATATCTCAAAATTGCAATATAGTAAAACTGTAAAACTGTGTCACGAAGTCTTGTTGGCGCACGGCCTTTCTATTTCTGCATTCACATTCGTCAATAAATGACGTTCTATTTTTGTCAATTTATGGAATTTTGACAAATAATCGCGTATTTCTATCAAATTCCACATTTGCAAAAAATTTCTTTTGTGTTACAAATTATCCGCGGTCCATGCTCTTTCCATTTCGGAACAAATTTCGCCGCAAGTCAATCAGGCGACAAAGTCGATTTTCGACATTTTTACATTTTAATTGTAAATATCTCTAAATTGCAATATTTCAAAAATGTAGAACCATGTCACAAATGCTTATTACCTTACGACCTTTCAATTTCTGTATTCACATTTGTCAATAAATGACGTTCTATTTTTGTCAATTTATGAAATTTTGACAAATAATTGCGTATTTCTATGAAATTCCACATTTGCAAAAAAATTCTGTTGTGTTACAAATTATCCGCGGTCCATGCTCTTTCCATTTCTGAAGAAATTTCGCCGCTACCTCATCAGGTGAAAAAGTCGATTTTCGACATTTTTATATTTTAATTGTAAATATCTCGAAAATGCAAAATTAGCAACAGAAACGGACATTGGATCCGTACTCAGCGACCTCGTCTCTACTTGACCACATATGTCGCATACTTTACTTCGATGCCACGAACGGACGGACACACAGACACACAGACAGACAGACAGACATTGTCATCCGTATATATACACCTCGCCGCGCTGAGGCGCGGCGAAAAAACCGGGTATACTTACTTGGTACTAAGACTAACCCGGTTTCGTTCAGCCGTACCCGGTTTATACTTACACAGTATCGCCAAAAGTAAAACCGGGTACCGGGTAACCGGCTGGCAAACTTTTATGGGCCGTGTAGGCTAGAGAAGCAACGGTGGTCAAAGCGCGGCAACGCGCTCTGGCGGCCCCGCATGCAAGTTATTAGCAGCAGCACTAAGCAGCAACGGCCGGCACCTAATGCTTACGTGAAGCATTCACTTCGCAACTGGGCGACTGCCCTTTCTTGTCGCAGATTGAACTGTTGGCTTGTCGTCTCGGGGCTGGGCATGACAAGCAAATAGGTACGTTTCAAGCCATCTCGCAACAATCCAGTCAATCAAGTCAAGGCACGAAAGTGCAGTGTTCTTGCAGGGGATTACGTGTGTAGTGTAGGTGCCGCTATTTATCAACCGAAGTCCGAAGGTGCTTAGACTACGGCACGTCCAGTCTGAGTGGCAAACATCGACTTCCACGAAATTCTCACGAAGGTGCCAAAGACGCAACACGCACCATCGACGCAACGATGGTGCGTAGAAGAATCTGGATAGCTGTGGCCGTCCACTGTCTGTTCGGAATGTGGGGCAGCTCTACCACCGCTGTGCTCAACCCCATTTCTGTCTACGTCAGGGTGTTCCTCAATCGGTCCATCGCTGACAATTACGACCAGAGTATGAACCTGAGAGTCAAACTATCACAAGATTGTAATAATTATAGTGTCAGGATTATCATTATAAGGCAAATAGGCACCGTATGATAACCATGGCAGCGACATCCAAAAGAGATTCATCATTGACCTAGGATTCTTTCACTGAACAGCTGGCTTATACATAAATGGTGACACAATGGTGGACGGTATTTGCCCTGAGGGTATGTGGTATGTACATACATGCACTAGTCTGCATAGCAACTCTCAGTCCTGAATTGCTACATATGAACAACTGCATGTCACTTGCTCAGATCTCTCAGAGGAAGGCTTGTCCATCGTTTGGGCTCTGCTGGCTTCCAGCCACGTGTGGGGAGGAACTCTGGGCACCTTCACGTTTGGCCTGCTGGGTACTTTGATCGGCAATCTGTGCCATGAGTAGATGCGGCACGTATGTACAGTAGAAGTTAGTGGAACGTCGCAACCGAGTGAGCGTCGTGAATGCCTACGCCAATTCGCATAAATCTCTGCACTCACTTCCGCTGAAGTATCCTCTTCAAAATAACCAAAACTCAGCCCAATCGGTTGTCCCAAGCAAGAGATGTAAGCCAACAAAGAGCGCTAGTTTTTTCGGTGCATCACCCTGTATGTTGGTGTGTCTGCCTGACCGTTGACAATTTGTAATTCTTTGAGGCTGGCGTGCTGAAAATTTCCGGTATAAAATTCGGCATGTGCATCTATGTTGTGTGCAATTTTGGTAGAAATCCGTTGCACGTCGCTCGAGTTATTAACGGCCAAAATCGTTGGCGTTATGTACAGGGTGGGTCAAAAAAAGTGAGACCCCTAACTTTGCGGCCGCCGTTCTCAAGCATGACTGCACCGATTGACTTCAAATTTGGTGACAACACACTACAGGGTGTTGTTGATCGTCGGTACAAGTTTCCACCAATTCTGTGCATCTCACGCCAAATGGCAGCTACGCGCGCAACACCATGCCGAAAATTGGGTGCGGACGGCGAAGAGGAGGATGGCGGCAAATTCTGAGATCATGGATTCGGGCTGTTCGATGGGGCCGCCACCCTGGTCGACCACTTGCTGCAAGCGGGGGCCGAAACCAGTAGATCGAATTGTCCGTTAACCTCATAACTCTTGCACAATCACATCCTTCAGATGCCACACGCTGGTAATGGGGTGACGGTAGACACCCGTAGACTCCACAGTGTATTCGTTATCTCTCAGATTTTTTAGACAGTGTAATGTTTGATAGTCACACGTTGTCCCACACCGTCTAACGAACTGCATTCCGATCACTATCTTACGGATGACGACTCACATGGCCATCCTCCTCTTCGCCGTCCGCACCCAATTTTCGGCATGGTGTTGCGCGCGTAGCTGCCATTTGGCGTGAGATGCACAGAATTGGTGGAAACTTGTACCGACGATCAACAACACCCTGTAGTGTGTTGTCACCAAATTTGAAGTCAATCGGTGCAGTTATGCTTGAGAACGGCGGCCGCAAAGTTAGGGGTCTCACTTTTTTTGACCCACCCTGTAGAACACCCTGTATAAAATCCAGGCACCGAAGTTGCAAAAGTTCCGGGTCTAGTTTCGCGCGCGCAGACGTCGCTCCCTTCCACTGTTTCGCAGTGTATTTCCTCTGTGTCAGTGTGCGTCAAGGTTGTTCGACGTGGTCTGTCACGACTGCTGTCGGACGCAATATCTCCAGTCGGGAACTATATGCTGATTCACTTGCTCACCGCCGACTGAGGCACTGACATTTGAACCGCTCCACGACGCTGAAAGATTTTACAACCAGAGCACGTTTGTGCGAGTTGTTTCTGGCTTTCGAAAGAGGTAAGCTCGCAAAAGTCACTTCCGATTGGGTCGGAGTGATTCGATGCAGGGGCTCCTGCACGTTTAAGTGACAGTGCGCGATCGCCTTGCGGAAGTTGACGCGTGTTTTCCGTTCGCGATTGAGTTAACTTCGCAAGGTCGGCGTCGTCAACTCAAACCGGTCCTGACGCGACGCCGAACGGACAGACTGCTCGACTGCCACGCGCTCGCACATTTCGCCATAGACACTCTACTCGGCCTTCGCTCGCAGTTGTGAAAGAGAGAGGAACGCAGCAGTATACGAACTGTACGATGGTGCTGACTGGAAAGGCTCTCGCCCTGGCCGGCGGAACCTCGCCGCCCATCCCCGACTGCACCTGCCTCGACGCCTTCATGGAGCTAGTGAAGAAGGCGCCTGTGGGTTCTTTCGGTTACGGTTACGGTAGCGGCATAATGTAATGTACAACATTGGAATATGTTAGGACAAAGCCTGAAATCGACATTCGGACGTGAGAGGGGTCGGACAACGGCCATATAGACCTCGCAAATCACTGCACTATGTGCAGAACACCTACTCGGACACGAAGTGTTTGAGCTAAAGGGGCAGTGTCCGATTTGTCCTAATTTCCCGAAATTTGCAAACTGCTGCACCTTTCCCCATTTACAGTATGCGATATATGGTAACTGCGGTATGCACAACTTACATATACAGCGCAAATATCGGCTGCAGATTCCATAAGGCGTCAATTCCCATAACTTGCAACAAATGTTCGCGTTGGTGCAACCTTTTGTGGACAAGCCCATTCATACCTTTAATCGCACATGAAAGGCTTCCCCTTATTGCAGGCGGAAGAGCAGCGCTACCCAGAAGCATACCAGATGATCAAGGAGAGCGCTGCCAAGGTAAGCCGCGGCGCATCTCCAATTTCTTTTGATTTTCGTGTTAAGTCGCCCTCCCCCCCCCCCCCACCCCACACTCCTAATAAAGTAGCGAAAATATAGCCCGCAGGCAAACAGTTTACTATTCATTAGTGCCGCAGGCAAAAATTTTGGAAACTTCTAGGGAGCGTAGAACCGATCTCTATTTAAATTAAATTCTTCATTAGATTTACTTTAGATTTAAATTAGATTAAATTAAATTAGATTAAATTAGATTTAAATTCTTCACAGAGTGGCCTTCCGCTGGGCGTGATGCTGGACATGATGAACGCCGTCGTGGACGCCGGTCTGGTGCCCACGGAGTGAGAAGAAGAAGATGATGACAATATCTGATACAGAATTAGAGATTAAAAAAAATTTCTTTTTCAAACCCAAATTTTTTTTCAAAAATTTGGATTTCAAAATTCCGATCTCAAAAAAATTTTTTTTTCCTTTTCAAAAACAATTTTTTATTTCAAAAGTACTAGGTCCGAGTACCAAAGCCTACCGTAGGGTGCTGCAGTGTTGTACGATATGCAAGTAAGGTACTCTCAGCCTCTACATTGCACGGCAGAGTGGTTTAAATGGTGTACAGCGATATTCTAACCAAAACTGACAACAAAATGTGACAACCATCTTCACTTCTGACACTCTGAGCTGCCCGCAGGGTGAAAAATGGTGCAATTTTGGTCTTCATGATGTAATTCTGCGCTCAATAATGAACTGTGATGTTCAAGTTAGCTAAACTGTGGAAGAGTTTGCCACCAACATGGCAACTTCCACCCACAATCCAGAACAAAAGTTATTATTTCAATTGAAAAAAAGTCGGCCGACTTTTTTTTAATAAAAAAACTTTTTCTTTTAAAAAAAAATTCGGAAAAAGAACTTTACATCTCGAAACAGAATATAAAACCTTGCACAACTATAAGTCGAAGTGTCTACTACAAATCGTCAAAAATGGTTCAGCTCGATAGGCCAGGTCGCGAGATACAGTTCGGGAACAAATACCTACATACCAGGCGTTTACCGTGACGCTCCCTGTACATAGGTATTTGTCCGCTAGAATGACGCGTCCAAGTGGATGATAGGCATTCCAGTCTAGGACCACCGATTGTTTCGTAGGTATTTCAAGACTCGGTGTCGGTTCCTGTAGCCAAGAAGCGTCCACAGCGTTGTGTTAGGTGCCAGTGACATGAAAAAACTCACAACGACGACGATGTGAACATAGATGCGTTGAAAGCAACTACAATGGGACGTCTAGACCAAAGAATTGGGTTGGCCTTGGCTGGACTCTAGCACGGCGTTCCAGTGTATGTCTGTCGCTATCCGAGGCAATCACGTTCCAGCGCTGTGGCCTGTGCTGTTTCCCCCTCTGAGACTCCACTGCTCTTGAATAGCAGTCCGCAGCTGAGCTTGGAGCAGAGCTTCTTGAAAGCGTCTCTGGCGCGTTCCACGAAGACGACGTGGATGAAGATTCCCATTGAGCTGTTGACGTCCGAAGCGAACTGGGACAGGGGCAGAAGCGAGTCCTTGACCACAAGGTGGGAGAGTTGTCGGGGCGACCGGTGCTGTAGGCGTTTCACGTATCTCCACAAGAAGAAGGCGTCACGCGTCAGCCCCACCCCCACCTCACACCACTCCACTAGCCGATCTCGCCCACCATCTCAGAAGTGAAAGAAACTACAGAAACGGGCAGCGCATAAGCCTACACTTCTTGACATCCTATCATGGGCTAAATCTATTGTGTATTTACAGGCATGGAAGCTGGTGCAATCCTAAATGTAGGCACTGGCAGTGGTACATTGTGAAATGACTTGAGATCCATCTGAAATGTCCTACAGGCTAAAATCAAATGTCTACGGGCTGAACCCAAACGTTTATTATGTTTTCAAGCCATTTCTTACGCGATTTTCCAAAACCGTGAAAAATTGGCTGGATAGCTTAATCGGCCGTAAAATACTACAGGGTGGAGCAATCAGCTTAATTTTTACACCATTCGATTCGTCTGGACGAGAGCATTCGTTTGCACTCCTCACTTGTCAAAAAAGTATGTAGAAAGGATGAGGAGTTAGGGTCGAAAAACGTAAAGTTCACGGTTTCGGTTTACCGGACCGCGGCCACGTTTTAGGTGGTAACTCACGCGTGCCTGCACCGATCGGGCTGGAACCACTTGCATTCGAAAGAGGACATAATTCTGCATCGCTAATATCCCATAAAAAAATTAGCTCCTGTTTAGCGTGAGTTAGAAAATGAAGTTTGACGCAGCAGAAATCGGCCAAAATGGCGCCAATTTCAAACTTCGTCCAATTTCTCCCCCGATTGCGGCGTTGAGACGGTCCGTTTATACATCGTTCGAAAGCCAACATATTAGTGTATAAGTGTGCAAAATTTTGTCAAGATCGGTGCAGGCACGTGCGAGCAACGGCGAATTGAGTTATGTGGCGCCCGTCATATTTTCGACTTTCTGCCGCGTTTCGCCCCCCCCCCCCTGGTTTTGCCTATCCCCCTTTGGAAGGGCAATTGGGTTCTTTCGCCGCCCTGCCTTTGGCACTGCTGGGGGCCGCCGTCTTCCTCATCCTCCTCTACTCCATGCCTGAGAGCAAGGTGGTATACTGTTGCTTGGATATTGGAAAATCAACTATCTATATTGGAAATTGCGTAGTGAAAGCAATCGGGTTTTGGCCGTAGCCGCAAGGGGGGACTCCTTCGAACGCACCCCCCCCCCCCCCCCCCACCCCCCCCCCCCCCCCCATCCCCCTCACTGGTCCTGCAACAACACAACAGCACGTTGTACCGTACACTTTCAGCTGAAATCTACCGTAGGTAGCTATGCTGACTTTTGCTACAACGTTTATTCTTTTAGGGCAAATCCGTGAGCGCTGTCGTCGATCGGTGGAGAAGAAGAGAAGAATGGCTGTCCTGCATGACGAGACCGCGGATGGCGGCGTCGATAATTAGCGTGAAATTGGTGAAACTTGTGCATTTGTGGAAGATATTCTGTACGAAAACGTGGAGTTTGAAATGAAGCACAATACTGTATTCTAAACCATGCATTTGGCCGATCTAAGCAATGCGCTCATTGTTCGTTGATTGGCCGGCTTTGAAACGCGCGCCATTACAGTAATCCGAGCTGCAATAGGAACACAATCCGCGCGAGACAAACTCAATCAAATAGGCATTCTGTATGCTCTTTACCAATAACCTTTTACAACTCGCAACGCGTCCCCCTTTCTATTCGATGAGCTCATCAGTGTAGAAAGTTGCATTGTGCAAAATAGCATAGTAGAGGGAAGTTTTGTTGCAAATCCGCTCTGAAAATAGGAGGACAGCTCGCGAAACAATGGGCAGCGAAGAGTTGAACGTGGACAACTTGATTTCCCGGCTGCTAGAAGGCAAAATTTGTCAGATTTCTACCCAAAATCCCGAAATGTCTGTCATGTTTGCATATGCTTTTAGTGCGCGGCTGTCGGCCGGGCAAGACGGTGCCTATGACGGAGAATGAGATAAAGGCTCTGTGTCAAAAGGCGAGGGAGATTTTTCTGTCGCAGCCGATTTTGTTGGAACTCGAGGCGCCGTTGAAGATTTGCGGTGAGGATAAATAAGACATAGGTGCAGGCGGGGGGGGGGGGGGGGGGGGGACCCCCCCCCCCCCTCTGGCCCTGGCCTCTAGTGAACTTTTCACTGATACTCCCCCCCCCCTGGCATCCGAAATTCGGAAAAAAATTCGGAATTTTCGAAAATTTTCTTGTATTTTTGGTAGTTTTTGGTCCTATTTTGTCCAAATTTTCGCCTGCGGCGCTATATTTCGTCTATTTATGCACAAATTAGCGTGTTTTTGACCAAATTAAGGCGATTTTTAGCGTATTTTTGGCCATTCTAAATAGCTGTTCACTGGTCCCGGCACCCCCCCCCCCCCTCTCAAAAATTTTCCTTTTAACTAGAACCCCCCCCCTGGCCTCCGGGTGGCCTGCACCTATGAATAAGGATAGTGGAGTTTCGACTGAATCACTGTGTTCATCAACATGACTTAGATTAGACAACAAATATGAGCGAAAGTGCCAAAGGCAGGGCGGCGAAAGAACCCAATTGCCCTTCCAAAGGGGGATAGGCAAAACCAGGGGGGGGGGGGGCGAAACGCGGCAGAAAGTCGAAAATATGACGGGCGCCACATAACTCAATTCGCCGTTGCTCGCACGTGCCTGCACCGATCTTGACAAAATTTTGCACACTTATACACAAAGTGGCGCCATTTTGGCCGATTTCTGCTGCGTCAAACTTCATTTTCTAACTCACGCTAAAGAGGAGCTAATTTTTTTATGGGATATTAGCGATGCAGAATTATGTCCTCTTTCGAATGCAAGTGGTTCCAGCCCGATCGGTGAGCGCGCGTGAGTTACCACCTAAAACGTGGCCGCGGTCCGGTAAACCGAAACCGTGAAATTTACGTTTTTCGACCCTAACTCCTCGTCCTTTCTACATACTTTTTTGACAAGTGAGGAGTGCAAACGAATGCTCTCGTCCAGATGAATCGAATGGTGTAAAAATTAAGCTGATTGCTCCACCCTGTAGTATTTTACGGCCGATTAAGCTATCCAGCCAATTTTTCACGGTTTTGGAAAATCGCGTAAGAAATGGCTTGAAAACATAATAAACGTTTGGGTTCAGCCCGTAGACATTTGATTTTAGCCTGTAGGACATTTCAGATGGATCTCAAGTCATTTCACAATGTACCACTGCCAGTGCCTACATTTAGGATTGCACCAGCTTCCATGCCTGTAAATACACAATAGATTTAGCCCATGATAGGATGTCAAGAAGTGTAGGCTTATGCGCTGCCCGTTTCTGTAGTTTCTTTCACTTCTGAGATGGTGGGCGAGATCGGCTAGTGGAGTGGTGTGAGGTGGGGGTGGGGCTGACGCGTGACGCCTTCTTCTTGTGGAGACACGTGAAACGCCTACAGCACCGGTCGCCCCGACAACTCTCCCACCTTGTGGTCAAGGACTCGCTTCTACCCCTGTCCCAGTTCGCTTCGGACGTCAACAGCTCAATGGGAATCTTCATCCACGTCGTCTTCGTGAGACGCGCCAGAGACGCTTTCAAGAAGCTCTGCTCCAAGCTCAGCTGCGGACTGCTATTCAAGAGCAGTGGAGTCTCAGAGGGGGAAACAGCACAGGCCACAGCGCGTGGAGCGTGATTGCCTCGGATAGCGACAGACACACACTGGAACGCCGTGCTAGAGTCCAGCCAAGGCCAACCCAATTCTTTGGTCTAGTAGACGTCCCATTGTAGTTGCTTTCAACGCATCTATGTTCACATCGTCATCGTTGTGAGTTTTTCATGTCACTGGCACCTAACGCAACGCTGTGGACGCTTCTTGGCTACAGGAACCAACACCGAGTCTTGAAATACCTACGAAACAATCGGTGGTCCTAGACTGGAATGCCTATCATCCACTTGGGCGCGTCATTCTAGCGGACAAATACCATATTACAGGGAGCGTCACGGTAAACGCCTGGTATGTAGGTATTTGTTCCCGAACTGTATCTCGCGACCTGGCCTATCGAGCTGAACCATTTTTGACGATTTGTAGTAGACACTTCGACTTATAGTTGTGCAAGGTTCTAGTATTCTGTATAGAGATTTAAAGTTTTTTTCCGAATTTTTTTGAAAGAAAAAGTTTTTTATTGAAAAAGTCGGCCGACTTTTTTTTTCAATTGAAATAATAACTTTTGTTCTGGATTGTGGGTAGAATTTACCACGTTGGTGGCAAACTCTTCCACAGTTTAGCTAACTTGAACATGACAGTTCATTATTGAGCGCAGAATTACATCATGAAGACCAAAATTGCACCAGTTTTCACCCTGCGGGCAGCTCAGAGTGTCAGAAGTGAAGATGGTTGTCACATTTTGTTGTCAGTTTTGGTTAGAATATCGCTGTACACCATTTAAACCACTCTGCCGTGCAATGTAGAGGCTGAGAGTACCTTACTTGCATATCGTACAACACTGCAGCACCCTACGGTAGGCTTTGGTACTCGGAGTCTCGGACCTAGTACTTTTGAAATAAAAAATTGTTTTTAAAAAGGAAAAAAATTTTTTTGAGAAAAAATTGGATTTGAAAAAGAAATTTTTTTACATCTCTAATTCTGTATCAGATATTGTCATCTTCTTCTTCTTCTCACTCCGTGGGCACCAGACCGGCGTCCACGACGGCGTTCATCATGTCCAGCATCACGCCCAGCGGCAGGCCACTCTGTGAAGAATTTAAATCTAATTTAATCTAATTTAATTTAATCTAATTTAAATCTAATTTAAATCTAATGAAGAATTTAATTTAAATAGAGATCGGTTCTACGCTCCCTAGAAGTTTCCAAAATTTTTGCCTGCGGCACTAATGAATAGTAAACTGTTTGCCTGCGGGCTATATTTTCGCTACTTTATTAGGAGTGTGGGGTGGGGGGGGGGCGACTCAACACGAAAATCAAAAGAAAATGGAGAAGCGCCGCGGCTCACCTTGGCAGCGCTCTCCTTGATCATCTGGTATGCTTCTGGGTAGCGCTGCTCTTCCGCCTGAAATCAGGGGAAGCCTTTCATGTGTGATTAAAGGTATGAATGGGCTTGTCCACAAAAGGTTGCACCAACGCGAACATTTGTTGCAAGTTATGGGAATTGACGCCTTATGGAATCTGCAGCCGATATTTGCGCACGATTCAATGCGCTGTATATGCAAGTTGTGCATACCGCAGTCCGCACCGCTCTTTTACCATTTATCGCATACTGTAAATGGGGAAAGATGCAGTTTGAAAATTTCGGGAAATTAGGACAAATCGGACACTACCCCTTTAGCTCAAACACTTCGTGTCAGAGTAGGTGTTCTGCACATAATGCAGTGATTTGTGAGGTCTATACGGCCGTTGTCCGACCCTTCTCTCACGTCCGAATGTCGATTCTAGGCTTTGTCCTAACTTATTCCAATGCTACATTACATTATGCCGCTACCGTAACCGTAACCGAAAGAACCCACAGGCGCCTTCTTCACTAGCTCCATGAAGGCGTCGAGGCAGGTGCAATCGGGTATGGGCGGCGAGGTTCCGCCGGCCAGGGCGAGAGCCTTTCCAGTCAGCACCATCGTACAGTTTGTATACTGCTGCGTTCCTCTCTCTTTCACAACTGCGAGCGAAGGCCGAGTAGAGTGTCTATGGCGAAATGTGCGAGCGCGCGGCAGTCGAGAAGTCTGTCCGTTCGGCGTCGCGTCAGGACCGGTTTGAGTTGACGACGCCGACCTTGCGAAGTTAACTCAATCGCGAACGGAAAACACGCGTCAACTTCCGCAAGGCGATCGCGCACTGTCACTTAAACGTGCAGGAGCCCCTGCATCGAATCACTCCGACCCAATCGGAAGTGACCTTTGCGAGCTTACCTCTTTCGAAAGCCAGAAACAACTCGCACAAACGTGCTCTGGTTGTAAAATCTTTCAGCGTCGTGGAGCGGTTCAAATGTCAGTGCCTCAGTCGGCGGTGAGCAAGTGAATCAGCATATAGTTCCCGACTGGAGATATTGCGTCCGACAGCAGTCGTGACAGACCACGTCGAACAACCTTGACGCACACTGACACAGAGGAAATACACTGCGAAACAGTGGAAGGGAGCGACGTCTGCGCGCGCGAAACTAGCCCCGGAACTTTTGCAACTTCGGTGCCTGGATTTTATACAGGGTGTTCTACATAACGCCAACGATTTTGGCCTTTAATAACTCGAGCGACGTGCAACGGATTTCTACCAAAATTGCACACAACATAGATGCACATGTCGAATTTTATACCTGAAATTTTCAGCACGTCAGCCTCAAAGAATTACAAATTGTCAACGGTCAGGCAGACACACCAACATACAGGGTGAGGGTGATGCACCGAAAAAACTAGCGCTCTTTGTTGGCTTACATCTCTTGCTTGGGACAACCGATTGGGCTGAGTTTTGGTTATTTTGAAGAGGATACTTCAGCGGAAGTGAGTGCAGAGATTTATGCGAATTGGCGTAGGCATTCACGACGCTCACTCGGTTGCGACGTTCCACTAACTTCTACTGTACATACGTGCCGCATCTACTCATGGCACAGATTGCCGACCAAATTACCCAGCAGGCCAAACGTGAAGGTGCCTAGAGTTCCTCCCCACACGTGGCTGGAAGCCAGCAGAGCCCAAACGATGGACAAGCCTTCCTCTGAGAGATCTGAGCAGGTGACATGCAGTTGTTCATATGTAGCAATTCAGGACTGAGAGTTGCTATGCAGATTAGTGCATGTATGTATGTACCACATACCCTCAGGGCAAATACCGTCCACCATTGTGTCACCATTTATGTATAAGCCAGCTGTTCAGTGAAAGAATCCTAGGTCAACGATGAATCTCTTTTGGATGTCGCTGCCATGGTTATCATACGGTGCCTATTTGCCTTATAATGATAATCATGACACTATAATTATTACAATATTATGATAGTTTGACTCTCAGGTTCATACTCTGGTCGTAATTGTCAGCGATGGACCGATTGAACACTCTGACGTAGACAGAAATGGGGTTGAGCACAGCGGTGGTAGAACTGCCCCACATTCCGAACAGACAGTGGACGGCCACAGCTATCCAGATTCTTCTACGCACCATCGTTGCGTCGATGGTGCGTGTTGCGTCTTTGGCACATTCGTGAGAATTTCGTGGAAGTCAATGTTTGCCACTCAGACTGGACGTGCCGTAGTCTAAGCACCTTCGGACTTAGGTTGCTAAATAGCGGCACCTACACTACACACGTAATCCCCTGCAAGAACACTGCACTTTCTTGCCTTGACTTGATTGACTGGATTGTTGCGAGATGGCTTGAAACGTACCTATTTGCTTGTCATGCCCAGCCCCGAGACGACAAGCCAACAGTTCAATCTGCGACAAGAAAGGGCAGTCGCCCAGTTGCGAAGTGAATGCTTCACGTAAGCATTAGGTGCCGGTGCTGTATCCTATTTGCAAGCCATCCTATTCGTGCGCGCGCATAAATAGGATGCTACCTAAACGTGAGCGCGCACGTTTAGGATGGCCGGCTAGCGTCCTATTTGTCGCCGCAGTACATTACGCGGCGTCCGCTTGTATTAGCTATGTCCTATTCATGCGCCACCTGTGCAAACAGGACGAAACAGTAGGATAGTGTAGGTGCCATATCTAGCATTGACCACCGACCACTCGTAGATGGTGCCAGGGTGGCGATAGAAGTTAAAATAGTTTCAGTTTTAGTTTCAATCTCACTATTTTCATTTTTGTTTCAGTATCAGTTTCAGTTTCAGTAAAGGAGTTTTTGAGTTTCAGTTTCAGTTATTGAAACTGAGTTTCGATATTAAGTACGCTACTCGCGGCTGTAAAGCGTACATACCACCTTGCATGGATGCGTTGCTGAGTTTCTGATTACCATACATGTATGGTGCATTCCATGTTGTTTCGTCATTGTCAATAAGCAAGGCGTAAAATCAAACTAAGATGAACCAAGCATACGCCTCAAATACCAATCTTGCAACTAAAACTAGTTTCAGTAGTGCGTACCGACACTATTTCAGTATCGCACTAACACGGAAACTTTTCATGTAGTTTTAGTTTCATTTTCAGTGTAACTATGTCTGGCCATTTTAGTTTCTTCAATACAGTTTCAGTTTCGGTGAATTTAACTGAAACTGAGATTTCTAGTTTCTATGCTCACCCCTGGATGGCTCTTGTGTGTGCATCTATGCGGTAGTTCTCCGATTGCCAATGGTTGGATCATTGTTTTATCTCAATTTGAACCAAATACGCTGCAACCAACCGATTTCGCTGAAATTTGAAACGTGATATGAGGACACCTTGTGGAACACCTGGTGTAAAAATTATCAAAATCGCCCGCTCTGTGCAAAACCTCGAATTTTTCATGTGCGCCTCAAACCGGTGCGTGTTGCGTGATTGTGGCTAAACACGCACCGCGCCAACACACTCCGACAGTGGTATCCAACGATGTATAAATCATTTGGGTTTCCCAAAGCACAAAGTCTGCAGACTCGAAAAACCACCCAGTGCACGCCTTTCTTGAATGGACTTTAAACTGAATCTGACGGTAGATGGGTGTTCGCCTGACAGCACTATAACTCGATGTATGTAGAACAATTTAGAAACAATACATACACATTATGGGATTATTTACAGGCACAGAGGCAAACCACTGCTTGCATAGATAGATACACTTATAGGCGAATCTGTTTCAAGCAAAGCGGTTGTGTCGTTCTGTACACGTACATTCAACAGTCCAACTACAGAGCGCAGACGTAACTGCAGAGCTACTTTATAGGTATTGCGATGATGTGGGATCGCAATTTCCAAAACTTGAAAACTGGGTAAGAAAAACTGGTTACACACAGTTAAAATAAACACCGTAAAACTGGATAAGCACACACCCAGTGTCGAGTTACCATCACTACTGTCTAGCGCACATATGGCTTGCATTTAGGACGCCGCGGCACTATCCTATTTAGCCGCTTGCCAATAAATTCCTTTGCAGAAAGATGCAAGCGTACGAATAGGACGCTACCCCGCTGTCCTATTCGTGCGCGCGCACGTTTTGGATGTCCTGTTTATGCGCGCGTACGTTTAGGACACGCGTACAAATAGGATACAATACCGGCCGTTGCTGCTTAGTGCTGCTGCTAATAACTTGCATGCGGGGTCGCCAGAGCGCGTTGCCGCGCTTTGACCACCGTTGCTTCTCTAGCCTACACGGCCCATAAAAGTTTGTCAGCCGGTTACCCGGTACCCGGTTTTACTTTTGGCGATACTGTGTAAGTATAAACCGGGTACGGCTGAACGAAACCGGGTTAGTACCAAGTAAGTATACCCGGTTTTTTCGCCCGGCCTCAGCCAGCCAGCCAGCCTGCAAGAACCCTTCAGAAAGGAACGTGTCAAAAGTAGCGCATGAATAGTGGACTCCGGGCGAGCGCGCGTCATATCGGAAAGGCTTCCAAATACTTTACAAAAGTATCCACTCTTTTACTCCACTTTAAAACACTCACAAACCACTCTGTATTAATAAAACAACTCAACTTTTTTAAAACAGCTTGTTTAAAACCGGGAAAAACCGGGTGCCAGGTACTTACCCGGTTTCCAGGTTGCCAACATTACAGGGTATGAAAGCTGCTGGCAAATACATTGTATGTACCTATTGCATGTGACAGGGAAAGGGCCCGGATTTTAGTGAGCATTAAGTTATTTGAGGGCGACGCTATAATGCAATTAACCCTCTTCCAAATCAGGCTCCGCTTTCAGGCTCCAAATCATGCTCTGCTGGGTTAGGCTTTTGGGTAGGTACATGTATATTTCATGTAAAAGTGCCAAAAGGCAGAAAGATGAATATGTTCCAGAGGTGTGAAGCATGTAAAAGCAAGAGTATTAAACGATATTCCTCTGGTGTAGCAAATGCGGCGCTTCGCGCCGCCCACCAATTTGTAAGAGAAATATTAGTAGGTACCGGCATTAATTGAGAGAAAGCTTTTTCGACTAAGCTTATCCACACAAAACTGCGCAAAGGTCACAACGACACGCTAAGATGTGCCGAATATGTTGCCGCGCAGTTTTGTGACCATTGCGCAGTTTTGTGTGGATAATTTTAGTCGAAAATGCTTTCTCTCAATTAATGCCGGTACCTACTAATGTTTTCTTACAAATTGGTGGGCGGCGCGAAGCGCCGCATTTGCTACACCAGAGGAATATCGTTTAATACTCTTGCTTTTACATGCTTCACACCTGGAACATATTCATCTTTCTGCCTTTAGGCACTTTTACATGAAATACTCTTACTTTTTTCGCTCGGCCTCAGCCGAGCGAACCCTATCAAGAGCTCGGCGTGCGTGCGTGCGTACGTTCGTACGTACGTTCGTACGTACGTACGTACGTGCGTCACGCTCGCTTCGGGCTTAATAACTCGCTCGTCCGACGTCGTAGGATGGAGTTTGAGACGTCGACGGGTAGCCTGCTGACTCCTCTCGCCATCTGAGTGTTCAAAACTGAAATAAGTTTTCAAACTCGCGCGCTACAGTATCCCAAAGTGGGGTCCATTTTAAGACAAAAGTTGACCGAAGCTAGTCAAATCGCATATCAAAGTGAAGCGCTCGAGCTCCTGAGCACGAATCCGACAACAAAAAGTTTCAAAAGTTTAAACAGAGAGCTACAGTAACCAAAACGCGTCGAAAACTGGAAACGACATGCTTGCTTCGGGCTTAATAACTCGCTTGTCTGACGTCGCTGGGTTGAGTTCGACACATCGACGGGTAGCCCTCGGACTACTCTCGCGAACTGTGACGTCGAAATAATAACAAGTTTTAAAAATTGCGCGCTACAGTATCCCGAAGTAATGTCCGCGAAAAGTCAAAACTTCATCGAACCTAGTCGAATCGCATATCAAAATGAAGCGCTCGACCTCCTGAGCAAGAATCCGACAACAAAAAGTTTCAAAAGGTCAATGAGAGGGCTACAGTAACCAAAACGCGATGAAAACTGCAGATTTTGGTTTGTTATATCTTGGCACTCGTGCGTTGCAGAGCGGCGGTCTTGACATCGCTGAAGAGGTCACTGCAAGCCAACATCAAATCATGCTCACAATTAACCTGTATTTTTGCGTTAGATTCCAGTGTCTTTTTTAAAATTTAGTCTGAAAAGATGATTTTCTTGGTGTAAAGAATTAAACCCGAGCGATACCAATGTTGCGTAGCAAGACCACTCCAAAAAGTGTAGTCGCGAGGAGAGTCCAAGACGCTGCACGAAATCGGAAAGGGCCTTGCTACAATCTCAGTAAAAATTCAAAGCTCAAAACCACTCCGCTTTTTAAAAGAGACTTGTTTATTGGCGGAGCCAATCAACCAATCAACTTAAACGAGTAATCCACCTTGAGACATGAATGCTTAGGCTCTCGAACGAGCCTAACCCCTTTTAGTAACGTACGAGGCGAGTAGGACAATTCTTGGGCACGTATGGGTCCTGAACGAGCGCCGAGCGGAAACACTTTGAGGCACGCACAAAACGAGTAAGACATTTTTGGGGTACGTATGCAGCGGCTTTTGAAACTCTACCAAGAAGCTTCAGGAGGGACAGGGGTAAGGGGTAGGGAGGGACAGGGGTAAGGGGGATTGCAGGGCACAATTAGAGCGAGGGTTGTGGTTGAGGGTCAAGAATCTTACCCCTTGCCTTGTATGCAGGTCAAAAATCTGACTACTTGCACAGGTGAAGGCCAAAAATACATATCACCCCTTGGTTTGTATGAGGTCCACAAATCTGACCCCTTGGTTTGTGCCAGGTTCAAAAACTTCACCCATCGCGCCATTGGATTCTCTTCTACAGGGTGGTTGTGCGTTGACTACAGTGGGCAATATTTTCATATACAAAGTGGTTTTGTATATTTTTTGTATATTTCTTTGTATATTTTTTTGTATATATACATATACATACACAAAATACAAAGTTTTCAAAATATACATATACATATACAAAACAAAGCAAATATACAAACTTTGTATATTGTATATTTCTACCGTAATTTTTATACTGTATCTGTGCGAATTCTTGCAGATTTACGGTCAATTTGCCGGCCAGACTCCAACAAAATCTTTCTTGCTTCAACCATGAATTTTAACTATCTTCTGTGAGACATGTAATGGTACAGTATCACTAGGGAAATTAGTCTGACGAACAACATCCTTTATGCACTAGCTCTACTGAAGTCTTGGCATTTAATTTTGTAGAGATTCTTGTGTTTTTGATACGGTAGAAAAATATACAATATACAAAGCATATACAAAGAAAAACTTTGTATATACATTTGCATATATACAAAATGCAAAATACAAAAAAATTCGATTGTATATATAGTATACATATACAAAACACAAAAAAAGTTTGCGATAATGCCCACTGTAGCGTTGACAGATGGAGTCTGAGGACCCTCATGAATCAATTCTTCTTATCAAAGCAGTTTTATTTGATCCCCAACAGGACTAGGTTCGGATAAGGCAACACTGAGTTGTGGCCAGACCACGCTTGCGTGGCGCCGCGTGGACATGGTGCGTGGTACGGCGTCGGCGATGGCGCCATTGGATTCCTCTCGTCGAGGCGGTTTCAACGAACCCCAACAACGCCATGTTCCGAGCAGCCAATCAAAAGTTACAAATTTGTGGCACCTTTTTGCAAAAATAACGCTCCTGGTACCTTTTTGTGGGTCGCGGATAGCGCCATTGTAATTTTCTCGGTGAGACGGTTCAAACAAACCCCTACAACGCTATGTTTGGATGCCAATAAAAAGTTGATTTTTAAGGCACTTTTCTGCAAAAACAATTTGTCAGTATACTGAAACTCCCCTTCGCAGTCGACATTTTTGCCCCCAGGGCATGCGTGGTAGGTCGGAGGGGGTCGACGTGGTCACCGTTGGATTCTACGCGTCGAGGCGGTTCTGCTGATGCCAAATTTATCTAATTTTAATTTTATTTTGCTGCTGCTGTTCTATATTTAATTTAATTTAATGGTGCTGACGCCTCCTGAACGAGCGGGGGCACTTAGAGGCACGCACTGAATGAGTAGGACAATTTTGGGACACCTTTGCAAGGCCTCCTGAACGAGCGGGAGCACTATGAGACACGCACATAATCAGTAGGTAGGACAATTATGGGACACGTATGAAGGGCCTCCTGAACGAGCGGGAACACTTTGAGGCACGCACAGAATGAGTAGGACAATTTTGGGACACGTATGCAGGGACTCCTGAACGAGCGGGACCACTTTGAGGCACGCACAGAATTAGTAGGACAATTTTGGGACACGTATGCAGGGTCTCCTGAACGAGCGGGAACACTTTGAGGCACGCACAGAATGAGTAGGACAATTTTAGGACACGTATGCAGAGCCTCCTGAACGAGCGGGAGCACTTTGAGGCATGCACAGAATTAGTAGGACAATTTTGGGGCACGCATGCAGGGCCTCCTGAACGAGCGGGAGCACTTTGAGGCACGCACAGAATTAGTAGGACAATTTTGGGGCACGTATGCAGGGCCTCCTGAACGGTCTGGGGCACTTTGAGGCACGCACAGAATGAGTAGAACAATTTTGGGTCACGTATGCAGGGTCTCCTGAACGAGCGGGGGCATTCTGGGGCTTGTACTGTATAGCGCGCGACCATCGGATGGGAAGAATAGCAGGCGACTCGACGAGATCCTGATTGATGGACTCAGTAACTTTGTGGCCAGAGGTGAGGGTTTCATGATCTCTCTTGGAATGTGAGACCGCTGGTGGGCCATCACCATTCCCACCCAGTACGTCTTGTGCATCTTTGCAAATGGGTAAGCCAGACTGGTCATCGTGTATCCCCTGTTGGTGGATAGCTGTAATGGAGTAGGATGCAACTTGCATGTTTTCCTTTGGGGTTTGTTGAATGGACACAATAGCTTACCACCCTTCAGCCTTACAATACTCCTTCAGCCTTACACCATACTCCTTCGGCCTTACAACTGCTATGATCAAACACACCATCAAGGCTATGAACTTCTCTGCCCAATCGCTGCACACCAAGGATTGCAAGACAACTGCCATGGTTGCTATCAAGCCATATCCGATCTGCCCATTGCCCAACCATCCAAACTGACAAAAGCTGATCACTTCATTGCTCCTGTGATCACTTCCCCTTTGTCAGCGGCTGATTTCCATAGTATGATCACCAATTCGTTGTTCCACCTCATCCAGTGCTAAAGCGTGATCACCCTTTCGTCAGAGATTCATTCGCTGATCATGTTGTCGAACGGCGTGGTCAACTTTTTGCTTTCCGTCAATGACCTGCTCATCTTTTGAAAATTTTCCAAAAGCTGATCAGGTTTACTGAAAAGATGATCGGATGTTTGGAAATGTCAATGTAAGGGCTTTAGAGCGTGACGTGAAGGAGAAGAAGGAGAAGGAGAAGACGGAGAAGAATTCACCCCCTGCCGTTGGGACAAGAAACGCGCCGCGATCCTTTCTACGCCTGTAACTTTTGCTACACTTAACCGATTTTCGCCAAATTTAAAATTTAATCTATTCGTAATAAAGTCCTTTAGTGTACCAAATGTCACCCAATTCCGTTTAGTACCGCCTGAGAAATAAACATCGCGATGATGGGAAAAGGTGCGCGCGGCCTGGATGGAACATATTATGGTTTGGCGCTGCCGCGCCAACCATGATAATCTTAGGCGTCTATAACTTATTGAGTAATCCGAATCGGTTTGCAAACGGCTTCGCAGATTTTCGCCGGCCCACTCATGAGTACAGCTATAGGTACATCTGAGGTGATATTGTCGGCTTGGTTAGATGATTGTGCGTCGTGCGAATAACAGAGTCCGGAGGTGGAAGCCACATTCAGTGACCAGAGTAGCCGGTGTTCGCGTGCGGTTAATAAGAAACTGTTCTGATTCGCCTCTTGTTTTGCGCTCCGTATAAAAGTCTAATTCATAACACTCCGTGCCAGTCGCAAGAAGATTCAGCCTAAAATTAGGGTCTTTATAAAGACATTCCAACCTTCGCAACCGCTAATTGTGGATAACTTGAGGGACTCTCGACATGTTGTTAAACGACAGCACTTCACAAATCGACGAAACTTCAACACACAACCCCACACAAGCCGACAGTAGCGGACTACTCAAATTCTACCTCCGTTCGGCAGTCAGCGCGTTGGAGGGACTTTTCATGGTCGCTTGCAACCTTCTCATATTAATCAGCGTTTTCCGAACGAAGAGCTTAAGGGAGAGAAAGGAGGTTTTGGTCCTCCTTTTGCTGGTTGTGTCGGATTTCTTGTATGGAATTCCGACCCTCGCGTTCTACTCATTCGAGATCTATTGGTGGGTGTGGAGTCACTGTATTGTGTTGTTTTGTAATGAATCTGCGAGAAATGTGCAAGGCATCGCTATGGATAGTTGCTAGGTCTCACGATCTGCGACACTTATGCACGCACGCGCGCGCGCACGCACGCACGCACGCACGCACGCACGCACGCACGCACGCACGCACCCCGAGCTTCCCGGATGTCACCCGCTGGGGCCGATGGGATAATATCATAGTGTGAAAGAAAATAGAATCGTGAGCCCTGAAAATCTTGCGTTGCAGGAAATACGCGTCTGTCGCACCACTAACGATGTCCACTCTGGGGTGTTTCCTCTACAAACCATGGGGTGCCGCCTTTCTTCTCAGCAAGCAGTGCATTGGCCTCTCCCTGTTCTACATCAGCTGCGACCGTTTCATGGCCGCCGCGTTCTTTGCGCGATACCTGAAATTGACCACAAAATATGCGAGTAGACTATTGGCTCTTTTGATCACATATTTCTTCGTTGGAGTGCTAATTGTGGCTGCGATCGTTGTCGTCACGACGGGCAACGCCATTGGGCCCTGTCGCGACAGAATCTTCGCCAAATGGTTTGAAAGGCTTGCAAAATTTTTGCAAATTTTTGAAATTAAATTTTTGAAAAAATGGCAAAGTGAACAGATTTTTCTCTATAGGCTGTACAGTTTAACGGATTTTATCAGCACAGCGGGTGGCATCGGTTCAGTCGTTGTCTACGGGGCGCTTGTTATTAATTACAAGAATTTCGTGAACAACGTTCCGAGTGCGGGTTCGCAGGTGAGTGGGTTACTGTAGGTGAGGATGGAAATTTCCTTGCATATCATGTTGGGAAACTCAGACTCATTCGTTGATTTATGTGTCAAACCTTCAGGCGCGTGTGAATCAGCTGCGCTCGCTGCGACATATGACAACAACAGTCGGGATCGTATGTTTCTTCACCTTACTGTTTCATGTCACGCCCACTATGATTGCGCTGACTTCTCGTTATTACCTCGCTCCACAACAAGCCAACGAGGTGCCGCGACGACGACGACGACGACGACGACGACGACGACGACGACGACGACGACGACGACGACGACGACGACGACGACGACGACGACGACGACGACGACGACGACGACGACGACGACGACGACGACGACGACGACGACGACGACGACGACGACGACGACGACGACGACGACGACGACGACGACGACGACGACGACGACGACGACGACGACGACGACGACGACGACGACGACGACGACGACGACGACGACGACGACGACGACGACGACGACGACGACGACGACGACGACGACGACGACGACGACGACGACGACGACGACGACGACGACGACGACGACGACGACGACGAGGAGGTTGGTCTTCAGATCTTCAGTTACGCATTCGTCGTCGTCCGCGTCAATTCTTTGTCAAACATCGTCGTATTCATTTGGAAGATGAAAGATTGCCGCATGGCTATAGTCAACACTCTTTTGTGCGGTTGTCTCAGTCACAACAACGCCGTAATTCCGGCGACGCAGTTGAAAGCTCCAATGGGAAGAAGCCAGCGCAAGATCGCACCGAAAACCGTGCACAAATTCTGAAGAATTCTGCTCCTTGTATGTGTGGCCCATAACGTGAAATGTGCACTGTTCGTACAATGATTGTGGAGCTGTGTTCATTCTCCTATCAAGTTGCGTGGCTGTTGCAAAGAGATTTCTCAAGTATGTATGTAGGTACTTCTCTCTTGTCAAAAGATGCCAGTCTGTCAGTGCGCTAGACCATTTTGGTGTTTCAAAATTGGAATTTCTATTCATGATGTGAATCACGCATTCCAAACACGCACCGGAAACGCAAATCTCTAATTCGACATTCCATTCGAGCGACCGCGGCGACAAGTACCTAGACTGAATTTACAAGACGTCATCTGCCGTGGCATTATTGGGTATGTGCGCGCTAGCCGATTTTGGAGGCTCAAGCAGAGGGGAGGTATGTATGACGTTTTCAAATTATCGCCGATTATAGCGCGTGTAGCGGATTACTGGCGTGTCTCCAAATTCTCGTCGATTTTGCGAGGCCCCCTAGTACAAAAGCAGACAAACCAACAACAACAGAACAGTCCAGATCAGACTTGTGGACCGAATCCAGAAATTTAGATTGGTAAGTTCCAACTCGACGACTAAGCAGAATAGGACAGATCCAAGGTTCGACCGAGCAAGACATGGAACTCACAGGCAAGTTTTTGTTTCAAGAGAGCGATGTGCAGTACATTCGTTCTCTTGACCACCCGCCTGTGTCTGTGTCGTGCGTGCGAGCAACTTTGTATCTTTGAGTGCCGGTTCGCAGTTGCAGGTCTCGTCGTGCTTCTCTGCCTGTCAGCGGCGTTCGTTGCGCCTGCGCGAATTCCTCGTCAGGTACATAGTGTCAAACTGAATTCTCCTGAAAGCGCAGTCGGCCCCTCCAACCTACATATCTAGAGCTAGGGTGCAACCATTCCCCGAGGTGTGGTGTATTGTACTTCCCTCCTCCTGCAATGCGATCATCTCCCCTCTGTGTCCAGGCGAGCTCAACAGATCCCGACGCGGCGTCGCCGTCGTCGGACGATGCCGCCGAATCCGACGACGCAGTGGCGCCGTCGAAGGTCCGAGTGTCGCGCGCAGCGGGGTGCCAGCGAAGGTGCGCCTGCATGCCCGTCTGCTGGCGGGGTAGGTGCAAGACGAGATGCTACTGCTGGACGAAGTGCCCAAGAGGCCCCATTTTGGTGTAACGAACGACACGGTGAATGACGAAGAGAAAGGAGTGGTAGTCATGGGGAATGCATTCGAGTGATACCGCGTCCGCCTATCATCAGTGTCCAGTCCAGGGATCTCGTAGCCCTCTAAATTGCTACCTACTGCGCGCATTACATCTTGTGATAGTCAAGATAGCAAAAGCACTAATTGAGGACTGTTTCACGAACGCAGCAGCAATGATGCGTGAAGATGTCACTGGGACTGGGCAATGTTTTGCCGATACGAGACAAATGTTTCCTTGTCTCCATTGGTGTCAACTCGAGCAGTGAAAGAAGCCAAATGAAGCATGGCAGAACTTCCAACGCTTAGTTTCCTCGCTTGATTAGCCGAACGATCTTCTAGTCCTGAACGGTCACTTTGCGTTAAGTCGCCAAAACATGTACACCTACATAACCTACACATGTGACTCTGTCAGTCGTCCACGTGAAGATTAGAAATTCACGTCCCGGTCAAGGCTTATCAACTATTCTCGTCGGTGGAGTAAACGACTCGCGCGTCTCCAGGTGACGCCATGCCTGCATTGTCGGCCAATCGGCTAAATATGGGCCGGGAAGCCGGCGTAGCCCAATAGAAATCCTGGTTGGCAGACCACCTTCCTTGTACTTTTCAGAATTGCGCAAAATTCACCTGAAATTTGAAGAAATATGCATCGCGGCAGGGGGCCTCCAGGCGGCTTCAGAGGGGGCGGAGGAGGGGGAGGTGGCTGGCGCGGGGGACCCCCCATGGGGAGGGGACGGGGCCCCAGCCCCTCTGGCCGAAGGCCCCCCTCGAGGGAGCGCAACGGGGGGTCAAACGGAGGTGGAAGTCCTAAGTACAAGTTGACCTATTTCAACCTGAAAGCGAGAGGGGAGGCGATTCGATTCATTCTCCACTACTCGGGCGTTTCCTTCGAGGACGACCGAATCGAGCCGGCCGACTGGCCCAAGCACAAGACGGACGCCAAAAGTGGGATTTTCAGAGTTATTTTTGAGGAAATTGGGTGATTTCAGTAAGAAATGTTTCCACAGGGTTCCCCTGGGCCCAAATGCCAGTGTTGGAGATTGGGGACGGCGTCTTACTATGCCAGGCTAGGGCCATCGCTCGCTACCTGGGCAGAAAATATGGTGAGAATAGAGAAATTTGAATTCGCATTTCCTTTCGCAAAGTTGAAACCGAACGCTCTGTAAGAACAAGATTAGTAGACGGGGGCAGAGCCCCTCGGGGCACTCCTCCCCTCTTTCAGAAGAATTTTGGGAGTTGAATCATGCTGCCCATTGATCAACGAGACATGCCAGTGAAGCTTAGTGGCCATTCTGATCGCAAAATTAATAGCAAATTCGGCATTGTGACCCTCCAATACCCCACATTTGACATACAACACACCTCGCTTCGGCTGAACTGACACAACCAGGTTTTCCACTTGAAGGCATGTATGGTGGCAAGCAAATTCTTCAAAAATGGTCCCACACATCTCAAAACGAAAAGACAACGTCAAATTCGTGATCAGCATCACCGAAAAGCCGGAATCGAGTACTTACACAGTAGGTGCCCCGGACAAATCCGGCAGCCACATTTTGAATTCAAATTTCCCGCCAAAATACGCGTCGGACGAAAAAAGTGGTTATAACAACAAGCTGTTTTAAAAAAGTTGAGTTGTTTTTTTAATACAGAGTGGTTTGTGAGTGTTTTAAAGTGGAAGAGTAAAAGAGTGGATACTTTTGTAAAGTATTTCGAAGCCTTTCCGATATGACGCGCGCCCGCCCGGAGTCCACTATTCATGCGCTACTTCTGACACGCTCCTTTCTGAGGGGTTCTTGCAGGGCAACATTGGGATCGCCCGGGATTAATTTTTTGAGCAAGACACACGCATTTCTGAGCGGTTGTTGCAAGGCAACATTGGGATCGCCCGGGATTAATTTTTTTTAGCAGGTAAAGCTGTTCGTAAGGCAAGGGTTTAAAAAAACAAAAGTATTTCTTTAGGAATGACCGTTCAACAACTGCCTCAACGTAAGCTTTCAAACGGTCGAACGAATGCCGCTCTACAACGTAAGACGAGCGAGTTACGGCCGATTTGCTGTTTGAACCTTTGAGTTACTGTAGCTCGCGAAATTCAAACTTTCGAATCTGGACTTCTCTTAACGGAATGATCAGTGTGCCGAAACCTATTCAACGAACTCAAGATCGTCTCTCTACGACGCACGCTGAACGAGTTAGAGCGATTTCTATGATGAAAATGCGAGAATGTCGCTTTTCGTGCTGCGTGTTTGCGTCATTAAGAAAACTTTTAATGCCAAACGAAAGAACACGTCGAGGCCTTTTAGTTGACCTATCGCACGCCGCTCTACGACGTAAGACGAGCGTATTAGAGCCGTTTTGCGTTTTCGACCCTCGGGTTACTGTAGCGCGCGCAATTCAAACTTTTGAATTTCGAGTTCTCTTAACGGAATTATCAGTGTGCCGAAACCTATTCAACGAACTCAAGATCGTCTCTCTGAGACGGAAGACGAGCTAGTTAGATAAGTTTCGCGTTTTTAACCTTTGGGTTACTGTAGCTCACGAAATTCAAACTTTTGAGTTTCGACCAATGGAAGGACAAATGATCAGTGAGTCGAGAGCTATCCAACCAACCCAAGATCGTCTCCCTACGACGCACGCTGAGCGAGTTAGGGCGATTTCTGCCTTAAAAACGCGAGAATGTCGCTTTTCGTGTTGCGTGTTTGCGTAATTAAGAAACTTTTTTACGCCAAGCGAAAGCGCACGTCGAGACCTTTCAGTTGACCTATCGCACGCCGCTCTACGACGTAAGACGAGCGAGTTAGAGCCGTTTTCCGTTTTGACCTTCGGGTTACTGTAGCGCGCGCAATTCAAACTTTTGAATTTCGAAACCTCTTAGCGCAATTCTCAGTGAGTCGAGACCTATCCATAAAGTCCAAGATCACCTTCCTACGACTTACCAACGCCGAGATCTGAGAGCGTGACGAACGGACGCACGCACGCACGCACGCACGAAAAGCTCTCGTAGGGGTTCGCCCGGCTGAGGCCGGGCGAAAAAACAACGTATCTTTTGATGCTCTATCACGTGAAAGTCAAACTGACACCGAAATATCTCAACTGACCCCACTTTCCATCGAAATTCCAAAAAATTTTCGAAAAAATTCAAAATTCTCCCAAAAGTATACCCACCCAAACCTCATCTTCTATTCCCCGAAAGATATTTGTAAGTACTAAAAACTCACCAACTATCATCAAAATCGAACCGCACAGTAAAGAATGGGAAACGACGAACTTTTGAATTTTGACCCAAAATTGGTTTTTCAAATTTTCACCCGAAATTCGACGGGTTCGAAGGAAATGATCTATTATAAAGTTGTAGAGCTCGCCAAGCTCTGTCAAGTGGTCTTTACTCCACCTCGATAAGAGCAGCCTATCAAAAGTTACGCTTGCCCGAAGTTTTGCACGGAAACCCGGTACCCAACTTTGGGCCGTATTTCCCGGCTCGGGGTAAATCTGACCGGGTTTCTCTAAACGGTTTCGGAATTGACTATCCGAGCTCTCTTAGTCGACACAAAAATCGTGAAATTTGCTTATAGCAAAATACACTTATGACTTGTGCTGCAAACCCTACTTTTGGGTCGAAAAACCCGGTTTTTGCTACCCGGCCCGGGCAGACCCGGACCCAGCCCGACGGCGTCCTCACCGTCGGATAGCCCAATGTCTCTTACATATTCGGCCCAAAGCTCGTCTCGCTCCGATCTACCAGAACACTATTCTAAGCGTCCAAAGTTCGTCGGAGGCCAAAAAACCGGGTTTTTGGCAACTTGCCAAAAATCGGGCCCCGGACGGAAGTCGAGACCTTTGATGCAGGTTTTCCATCCAGAGACCTATCGAATAAACAAGATTAGTAGATGGGGGCAGAGCCCCTCGGGGCACTCCTCCCCTCTTTCAGAAGAATTTTGGGAGTTAAATTATGCTGCCCATTGATGAAAGAGACATGTCAGTGAGGCTTAGTGGCCATTCTGATCGCAAAATTAATAGCAAATTCGGAATTGTGACCCTCGATTACCCCATATTTGACATACAGCACACCTAGCTTCAGCTGAACTGACATAATCAGGTTTTCCACTTGAGGGCACGTATGGTGGCATGCAAATTCTTAAAAAATGGTCCCACACATCTCAAAACGAAAAGACAACGTCAAATTCGTGATCAGCGTCCCCGAAAAGCCGGAATCGAGTACTTACATGGTAGGTGCCCTGGACAAATCCGGCAGCAAAAATTTTGAATTCAAATTTCCCGCCAAAATACGCGTCGGACGAAAAAAGTGTTTCTAACAAAAACTATGCATCCTTCGATGCTCTATCACGTGAAAGTCGAATTGACACCAAAATGTATCAACGGGGCTCACTTTGCACCAAATTACCGAAAATTTATCGAAAAAATTTTAATTTCTCGAAAAAACTGTTTCCGGCTGGGACTTTTTCTCGTTTCCCGGAAAGACATTCCTAAGCACCAAAAACTCGCCAAACATCAACGTAATCGATTGGCACACCAAGAAATGGGAAACGCAGAATTTTGAAATTTCGACCAAAAATCGATTTTTTCAACTTTTCACCCAAAATTTGGCCATTTAGAGAGAAGTGATCTACTACAATGTTATAGAGCTCGCCGAGCTCTATCGATTGGTCTTTATCCCATCTCGATATGAGCAACCTACCAATAGTTATGCCGGCCCGAAGTTGTGCCCGGAACTCCGGGACCCAACTTTGGGCAATATTTCCCAGCCCGGGGTACATCTGACCGGACTCAACAATGCGGTGCGGTCATTGGCTATCTCAGATGTGCCAGTTCTCAATAAACTAGAACTTCTACTTTAAAAATAAAACACTTACAGCGGGGGCCGCGAACCCTATTTTTGGGTCGAAAAACCGGGTTTTTGCTACCCGGCCCGGGCAGGACCGGACCCAGCCCGGCGGCGCCCCCACCATCGGATAGCCCAATGTCTTTTACATATTCGGCCCAAAGCTCGTCTCGCTACGTTCTACCAGAACACTATTCTAAGCGTCCAAAGTTCATCGGAGGCCGAAAAACCGGGTTTTCGGCAACTTGCCAGAAATCGGGTCCCGTACGGAAGTCAGGACCCCCGATGCAGGTTTTTCCATCCAGAGACCTATCGAATAAAAAAAAACTCGCCCCGATCGGTCGAGTCTAGCCCGACTTATGAGCGTTCCAATTTACACAGAATCCGCACCATCACTATAGCACTCCTCCCTTTTGGAGGGGAGGAGTGCCAAAAAAATTCGCCCCGATCGGCCAACTCTAGCCCGACTTATGAGCGTTCCAATTTACACAGAATCCGCACCATCACTATAGCACTCCTCCCTTTTGGAGGGGAGTGCCAATAACCGATAACAAATTCAAAACATTGCCTACTGTAGCTCTTCAAATTCAAACATTTCGTAAAATACAGACAGAATTACAGGCCTGGCCGGTGCCAACGATTTGGAAGCGGCCCAAATCGACGCTATCGCTGACGGTTTAGAGGACCTAATTGGAATCTTGGCCGAGTGGGTTAACTATTTCACAGTGCAAGACTTCAAGGGAGCTGTGAGCGTTTGAATTTTCAAATACGCGTCCGTCTGTGGTTTATCATTTGTCTCCAGGAGGCGGAGAAACGTCGTTTGGATAAGGCGGGCACGATAGAAACCGCTCTGAGTCGCTTCGAGAAATTCTTGAAGAAGAACCCTGCGAAGTGGCTGGTCGGAAATAAGGTACTGTAGAATTTTTGGCACTCCTCCCCTCCAAAAGGGAGGAGTGCTATAGTGATGGTGCGGATTCTGTGTAAATTGGAACGCTCATAAGTCGGGCTAGAGTCGGCCGATCGGGGCGAATTTTTTTTATTCGATAGGTCTCTGGATTGCGCAGTGTGCATCGAAGGTCTCGACTTCCGTCCGGGACCCGATTTTTGGCAAGTTGCCTAAAACCCGGTTTTTCGACCTCCAACGAACTTTGGACGCTAAGAATAGTGTTCTGGTAGAACGTAGCGAGACGAGCTTTGGGCCGAATATGTAAAAGACATTGGGCTATCCGATGGTGGGGGCGCCGCCGGGCTGGGTCCGGTCCTGCCCGGGCCGGGTAGCAAAAACCCGGTTTTTCGACCCAAAAATAGGGTTTGCGGCACAAGTCATAAGTGTATTTTGCTATAAGCAAATTCCACGATTTTTGTGTCGCCTAAGAGAGCTCAGATAGTCAATTCCGAAACCGTTTAGAGAAACCCGGTCAGATTTACCCCGAGCCGGGAAATTCACCCCAAAGCTGGGTCCCGGGTTTCCGGGTAAAACGTCGCGCTGGCTTAACTTTTGACAGGCTGCTCTTATCGAGGTGGGGTAAAGACCATTCGATAGAGCTTGGCGAGCTCTACAACTTTATAGTAGATCATTTCCTTCGAAACCGTCGAATTTCGGGTGAAAAATTGAAAAATCGATTTTGGGTCAAAATTCGAAAGTTCGTCGTTTCCCATTCTTTACTGTGCGGTTCGATTTCGATGATAGTTGGTGAGTTTTTAGTACTTACAAATATCTTTCGGGGAATAGAAGATGAGGTTTGGGTGGGGCATACTTTTGGGCGAAATTTCAAAATTTTTGACAAATTTTCGGTGTTTCGGTGCAAAGTGGGGTCAGTTGAGATATTTCGGTGTCAGTTGGTCTTTCACGTGATAGAGCATCAAAAGATACGTTGTTATTGTTATAATCACTTTTTTCGTCCGACGCGTATTTTGGCGGGAAATTTGAATTCAAAATTTTGGCTGTCGGATTTGTCTGGGACACCTACCGTGTATGTAAGTAAGTACTCGATTCCGGCTTTTCGGGGTCGCTGATCACGAATTTGACGTTGTCCTTTCGCTTTGAGATGTGCGGGACCATTTTTGAAGAATTTGCTTGCCACCATATGTGTCCTCATGTGGAAAACCTGGTTGTGTCAGTTCAGCTGAAGCTATGTGTGTTGTATATTAAATGTAGGGTATTGGAGGGTCACAATTCCGAATTTGCTATTAATTTTCGATCAGAATGGCCAGTAAGCCTCACTGACATGTCTCGTTGATCAATGGGCAGCATGATTCAACTCCCAAAATTCTTGTGCAAGAGGGGAGGAGTGCCCCGAGGGGCTCTGCCCCCGTCTACTAATCTTGTTATTCAAAACTATCGAAGCGAAACTTTGGGTTGCAATGATCTGAACCTACAGAAGTGCAACATGCGTTCGAATGCGCTCTGTTTCGCTCTGGTTGGCTTGCGTTCGCTTTTGATTATTCTACAAATTCAAATTTCAAGTCGTTCACAGGTGTCCTGGGTGGACTTCTCAGTGGCCAACTGGATGGGAGTCTACTTTGGGCTGGACGAGGGTTTCCTGGACGGGTTTCCCGAATTACAGGCCCACTACAAGCGAGTGCACTCGCTGCCCGCCCTACAGGACTACATTGAGACTCGACCCCGGACTTTCGGATGAGAAAACGCCATTGACATCTAGAACTGTGGTGAAAGTTGAGAAGAGTTGAAGTTACCCATCATAAAAACAGGGAGTGAGAAACATGTGTTCGTCTGACGTGCCACTGTAACTCTACTATGGTACCCCAATGCGACGAGACCTCGTGAGTGCTGTGCTGTGTAGCCCACGAGTCATCGAATGTGTGCTCTTGCGCAAACGAACGGACATAGAGCCCTCAACGCTTCGCCAGGTTTTGCTGTAATCGTCACTAAATGGTGCAAACGACTGTCATTCTCGACAAGAAAGCACAGAGAAAGAAGCGCCGACGATTTCACCCTCCAAACAACGAATATGGAACGAAACGACAAACGTTAACCAACTATACAGTACGTATACACACTAGAGGAATGACCAGCTTTTCGGTTCGATCACAGAGGCCAGTTGTCACCTTGGTTAAACTCTACCACGTTGACACAACAACACACAACAACACGGTACTCATCTTGCACCCACCGTGCTGCACAACTAACTGAACAACGACGGAGACACAAACACAGTACAGAAGTACAGCAGAACAAAGGATTCAATACAGTGCTTACTTTT
>JASAMZ010012385.1:0-12512 GCA_030248115.1 Linhomoeus sp. GSCO2_2
TAAAGTCTGTCCAAAAAAAAACTGAGACTGGAGGTTTTTTGCGGATATCCGTGCACGAGTAGGATGTACCAGACCAAGTTAGGTACCAATCGATAGGTCTCGACGAGCTCTATTGGGTCATGCGTATTTCGACTTAATCACGCAACACGCATGGAAACGGGACGCCACAGTAAAAAATCGACTTTTTTCCTGACTACAGATTTTTTTCGTTCCACTTGCATATTGTAGAGCAATATGTCCTTACTTAACGCTGCAAGTATGAAAGTTCAGAAACCAGCCGTTCAAAAGTTATAGCGATTCTCCCGACCCCTATTTTTTCGATTTACTAACATTTTTCCGGAAGGCCCCGAAATTGGGGGGCCTTTTGCGATTTTTCGCGGCTCCTAAGGCCGATCTAGCTGAAATTTTTAGGGTGTGTGGGGAACCCATGGAAGCAACTTTTGGCCAAGCGGCGCCCTCCTTGCCTGCTGGAATCGCCTGCGGCGCTCGTTTTTCGGCGAAAATCGACAGATTTTAAATTTGATTGAGATTGACTTGAGACTCTGCAGCTTTGGGAGCCTGGCTTAGGTGCGCTGCGTAGACATTAAGTGGGCCCACATACCTGCCAAGTTTGGGCTCGCCGCGCCTTAAGAACAAAAAATTATGAGGAAAAAACTTTGCGACATTCCGATCGCGTGATCAGTTTTTGGCGTCCCAATGTTTACAGGCCCATTGCTCGAGAACGGTAGGAGGCATGCAGTTGGCTTATGCACCGTTGGATTCGCCGTTCGATTCTCTACCTTGGTGCTGTACTTTTGGTCGTCCGTAGGATTTTGCTGGAAAGCGCCTTGCGCTCCTGTGATTTGGGGCTACAGAAGTTACCGGCAACTTTGACATTACGCTGCAGTCAAACGTGACGTTGTTCGAAGATGGTGTAGTAGAATAAAGTATTTGTCTTTGTGCCCTCTGTCTCTCCACCAAATTTCAGCTCAATCGGTTGCAAACTGTTTTTGACGAGAGAGCGAAATATTGTACATCAATTTGGTAGAAAACAGTTTGCAACCGATTCAGCTGAAATTTGGTGGAGAGACAGAGGACACAAAGACAAATACTTTATTCTACTACACCATCTTCGAACAACGTCACGTTTGACTGCAGCGTAATGTCAAAGTTGCCGGTAACTTCTGTAGCCCCAAATCACAGGAGCGCAAGGCGTTTTCCAGCAAAATCCTACGAACGACCAAAAGTACAGCACCAAGGTAGAGAATCGAACGGCGAATCCAACGGTGCATAAGCCAACTGCATGCCTCCTACCGTTCTCGAGCAATGGGCCTGTAAACATTGGGACGCCAAAAACTGCTCACGCGATCGGAATGTCGCAAAGTTTTTTCCTCATAATTTTTTGTTCTTAAGGCGCGGCGAGCCCAAACTTGGCAGGTATGTGGGCCCACTTAATGTCTACGCAGCGCACCTAAGCCAGGCTCCCAAAGCTGCAGAGTCTCAAGTCAATCTCAATCAAATTTAAAATCTGTCGATTTTCGCCGAAAAACGAGCGCCGCAGGCGATTCCAGCAGGCAAGGAGGGCGCCGCTTGGCCAAAAGTTGCTTAAATGGGTTCCCCACACACCCTAAAAATTTCTGCTAGATCGGCCTTAGGAGCCGCGAAAAATCGCAAAAGGCCCCCCAATTTTGGGGCCTTCCGGAAAAATGTTAGTAAATCGAAAAAATAGGGGTCGGGAGAATCGCTATAACTTTTGAACGGCTGGTTTCTGAACTTTCATACTTGCAGCGTTAAGTAAGGACATATTGCTCTACAATATGCAAGTGGAACGAAAAAAATCTGTGGTCAGGAAAAAAAGTCGATTTTTTACTGTGGCGTCCCGTTTCCATGCATGTTGCGTGATTAAGTCGAAATACGCATGACCCAATAGAGCTCGTCGAGACCTATCGATTGGTACCTAACTTGGTCTGGTACATCCTAGTCGTGCACGGATATCCGCAAAAAACCTCCAGTCTCAGTTTTTTTTGGACAGACTTTAGTTTTTTGCACCGGGTAGCATTCAACGAACGGCTAAAAATTTTGCCCTCCCCAAAATTTTTTGCCCCTCCCACTTGTCAATCCTGGCTACGCCACTGCAGTAGCCGAACGTGGACAAGACGTGGTCTTGGTAAAACTCGGAACAGTCTGTATCACTGCGGCTCGTTTCTTCCCTTCTCCTCTTCTTCGCCCTTTCGTTTCTGGTCGTCGCCGTCGTCGTCCGTCGACCAGCTGAGGACGGCGTTGCAGTGGAAGAGGGCCGGCTGATGCTCCTTCCAGGCGTAGTCGAATCGGCGCACCTCCTCGCCCACCGGCGGAGAGGGCGTCCTGGCGACGGGTTCGCGCACGTCGATCCACTCTTCGAGGTCTCGCTGCCGACTGCGCTCCTGTCGCCACCTCTCCTCCTCCTCTTCTTCCTCGTCCTCGTCATAATAGTCGTCTTCCTCTTCTTCGTTATTGCCTTCTTCATCGTCGCCGTCGCCGTCTTCCGCCGCTGAACCCACTTCGGTTCTACCGTGGCCGAGCAAGCCCTGAAAGCGAAGACGGAGTCGGCGTTTTGTTTGTCACTTCAAAGACCTTCGTAGTCGCCGCTCTTTCTTCCACCTGCGATATCTCACCTGTGGGCTCTGCGCTTTGAGTTGCTTCTGCAGTTCTCCGCGCCGAAAGTCGTCGAAGCATGTGTCGAGCTGCTGAAGAACTGCGTCCAGAGTGGGGAAATCGAATCCCAATGCGCGTAGGTCGTGTACTCGACTCTGAAGATGGGAGACCACTTTTGTTTCGGAAATCTGAACACGGTGTATGGATAGGGAAGAGCGCCTACGTCGAACTGCTTCTGCGATGTCACCGCTGCACTCATGGCTGCGCCCACTTTGCTGGCGTCGAACACGTTGGGAAAGCTGACCTTGAACGTCTGTAATCCGAATACTGAGATTTGTTCAAGCGTCACTCAATGACGACAGTTCATCAACCTCGTGAGTGTGCGCTTTGGTGATGCCTTCACTGGTGTCGTCGCAGTCGCCTCCTAAGGGTTCGGTGCCGTCTGGAGTCGCGTAACTGCTGCCTTCAGTCACTTCGGTGGTGTCGCTGTCGTGATGCGTCACTTGCGGACGACGACTCGGCCGCTTCTCCGTCGCGTCCACCGCTCTCTGCTGAAAGTCGGCCAGCGAAGTTTACACTTGGGACAGCACATTCGAATGAATGACTGCGCTCACACTCACAATTTTGCGGATGAGCTCTTGGGATTGATGCTCGAGATGTTCCCTTTGGGCGTCCACGACACTCAGCGTCGTCGCCGTCGTCAGCTCCTCGCCCTCCTCTTCCGGCTGCTGCTGTCGCTGTCGCTGTCGCAGACTGGCCTGCAGGTGTCCCAGCGCGTCTTGCCAGCCGACGCTCCAGTCGTTGAGCAGATCCTCCACTTCCCACCTCAGCTGACGCAACACTTCCGCCGCTCCCCTACTCCTCTCTTCCTCTTCTTCTGACGCCATATTTTTCAAGAACTACTGAGAATAATACGCAAAAATACTCTGATAATTGGACTGGAGCTGAACATAAATAAATTGGTCAAGATTCACCTTTAACATTGTTTGCATATGTACCTAGTCGCCCACATGCCTCCGAAGGCTCTGTGCCAACTGTATAGAACTCACCGATCGTTGATTCCACTATGTACCTCGTCTGCTCAAACACGATGCTACAGTAAGCTTCAGAAAGTGTGCCTCGTCGTTAGAGGGGTGTATTGTACAGGGCGGGTATATCGGCAGGGGGGGGGGGTGAGGAAGACGGCGGGGAACCGCGGTAGATGTCGTTCACCGTTGTTGCCTCTATTTTGTGCACGGGATACTTTCCGAACTTCTGAGCGCGCACCCACTACCCGAGTCCCGAGATCCGGTTGTGGCTGCAAAGCCCCCTCCCCCTCTTCCAGTCCTTTCCATGTGTTTTCTCAGTGTTTGTGTTCGCCTTATTGATCCAATTACTTTGACTCGACCTGAATTTAATTTAATTAGGTATGTACTTAACTCAGTTTAACTTAGTTTAAGTTAGTTTTAATTCAACCGGACAAATTAGGCTTCGTTTAACGTTATATTTACCACCGGAACATTAGGCGGATCTATTGATCTGGTTCATCCGTTTGTCGGATCTTTGCGATTTCGCGATCCGCCGGGCCGATTCGGCCCAAATTTTGACACGTTTTCGGATTTGGGATGCCGATCACATATCAGAAGAGAAATTTCAAAAATTCTTCTGCGTTCGTGAATTAGAGGGCTTCTGACAACTTTGACGTTGCGCTGCAGTCGAACGCGACGTCGTAGGAAGTTGGTGTAATTGGATAAAGTATTTGACTTTGTACCCTTTATCTACACACCAAATTTCAGCTCAATTGATTGTAATCGTTATTTGAAGAAATGGCCAATCTTTCAGCAAAATCAGTTTACAATCAATTGGGCTGAAATTTGGTGTGTAGATAAAGGGCACAAAGTCAAATACTTTATTCAATTACACCAACTTCCTACGACGTCGCGTTCGACTACAGCGCAACGTCGAAGTTGTCCGAAGCCCTCTAACTCATGAACGCGAAAGAATTTTTGAAATTTCTCTTCTGATATGTGATCGGCATCCCAAATCCGAACATGTGTCAAAATTTGGGCCGAATCGGCCCGACGGATCGCGAAAGAGCAAAGATCCGACAAACGGATGAAATAGATCCGCCTAATGTTCTGGTGGTAAATATAACGTTAACAGAACACTGACCTTGTTTGTATTGATCATACTTTTAGCTGACTACGATTTAAAACTCTCAACTATTGTCTAGTTCAACTCAGTACGTTATGTCTTCCGGCGAATGTTAATCTGCATTGCGCATCTTTCGCGATTTTGCGGTAGAGAGGCGGTAGGAGGCTGAGCCCTACCCGATTACGCCGAGTATCTGAAGAGCACTATCTGAAGTGAAGAGCTGCGGCTATCTGAAGAGCTGCATCTGAAGTGAAGAGGTGGCATCTGAAGAGAAGTGCGATTACGGGCGTATTTTTTCTTGAATGGAAAAATGACGGATTTGCAAAGATTGGGTGCGTTTTGTCACTGTTAGATGTGGCAATTGCCAATTTGCGTCACACCGGTGTGATTTCGCTAGCGGTGGTACTGTGGCAAATTTCCGGGAGTAAAAAAATGAAATCCGTTTGGGACCCTTCATGTTCTTTACCGCCTGCCCTACGCTCTGTTTCGCGTGGTTCGAAGGTGTTTTTCGAATTTTGTGGAAGAAACAGGTTGAGAGTTGGGTACCTTTTCGTTTCGTGCACCACGCATCGTCTGCGCCGTCGAAACCTTTGGAATGTCATCGGCCGATGGCGGCGACGCGCCGAGTGAATCGAACGCGAAGCGTGGACTTGGCCTGCAGTTCATTTGCTCCCTGAACGACTCGAGCTCCTCTATTAACCCGGACGCAGGTGGCGAAGACGCAGCGGCCAACGTCATGTCTTTGGGATCTGCTGACAATTTGGAGAGTTCCCTGTTCGCGTCTCAAGGTGGGAATGTTGACGTCCGTTGTTTTTGTGAGATGAATCTAGTAGAAGGGGAAGGTAGGTTTGTTTTCCTTCGATATCGCTCCGTCTTTTTTACAGGAGGAAAACGGGTGTCGTTCAGAAGTTCCGGCGGGAGAACCGGCCCAGCAAAACCCGGAGGCCAATCCTTCTGCGGTGCCCCAGGGCGGCGATCAGCCCGAAGCCAACAACAACGACCCCGTCGATAGTGACAATGGCTCCGACGGTGGCGCCGCCGGTACGGGAGGACACGGCGGCGGCAACGACTCTGACGGCGGCGCCGCCGCTCCGGGAGGAAACGGCGGCGGCAACGACTCCGACGGCGGCACCGCCGCTCCGGGAGTAAACGCCGTGCAGGCCTCCGACGACACCCCCCAAGGGATTCCTGACGACATCGTGGCCGCCCTGCCCGATTTGGACCCGCGCCTGCACTACGAGGCGGAGTTGTCGACCCCGAGGTTCGAACGGGCCTGTCAGGTGGTTTGGTCTGTCGTGGGGAAGTTCGTTAAACTGCTGAATTAAATCTTTGCGCCACTTCAGCTGCTGTGGGCCGAGCGCAAGAAGCTATGTGGCGCTGCCTTGGCGCTTCGCGTCGGCGATCAAGTCGTCATCTGCGACATGGCGACCAACCCGGTCAACGTCATGGTGCGGAACAAGATGCACGAGATCATCGGCACCGGCACCTACTGGAACGCCAAAGTCAAGAAACTGTTCAAGTGGCGGGACGAGAAGGGCGTCTTGCGCGGATATGTCACAATGACGTTTACCGGCAAAATGAAGTTTGCCTACGAGAAGGTTACTTGCCCGCATGTCTCACTGTGTCTTTTTTGACGGCGCATTGCTTTTACTGCCGTACTTCTGTGTTTCCTATTGCAGAAGGCCTTCCGGTTGGAGCAAGTGTGGCCCCTACACTTGGCCACTGGTCGCACCCCGAGCGACAGTGGCGCTCGCAGATCTACGGGGGCCGCGCGGATCTTCGCCTACTTGGGGACTGGCAACGTCGTCGACGACATCGTTTCCGTCGAAGGGCAGCGCACGCGCGTTTTGTTCGTCGACGCCCACCGCCGACAGCTGCTGGTCTACGACACTTTGACGACGACGGACGAACCGGCCACCGTTTGCTTCGTCAACTTCTCTACGGTCGACGGCATCACGCGCTACGCCGACGATGCTGGGTGAGCGTCTGGTTTACCACCGTAAAGACATTTTCCACCCCTCCTTGTCTCCCCCCCCCCCCCCTCCCTCCCTCCCTCCCTCCCCCCCCCCCCCCCCCCCCGTGCAATTCCCCCGTCTGCGCGTTTACAGCCTTATCTCTCAGCGAGGTGGACTTGTGGACGGAGATCCGTACCAATCCCAACTTCTCGTCGCCCGTCGAGGCGGTGAAGAAGGAGATTCGGAATCAGAAACGGATCGCTGCTGATATTGCGAGAGCACAGGCTGCGAAGGCCAAGGGGAAAAAGCGGCGCAAAGCGTACGGCGTCAATTCTTGCTGAAATTCTGTTGCTTTACCTGTCTATCTGACTGTGCTTTTGTGCTACTGGTCGCAGGTCGCTCAACGATTCGACCGTATCGGCTGCGTCAGTCCGATCGGCGACGTCTGTTTTATCCACAAGGTCCACCTCTGCCGAAGGAGGCAGGCGGCAGGGACGCCGAAGTTGGCTGAATTCGCCGTCGCGGAAGCGCCACAAGATAGGGTGCGTGTTTCCCACTCGTGGAGGTGTCGTTTTTCTTACCGTTCCTCACTTCTTTGTACTTCATGCTGTTTCCCTTTCCACGTCTGGAACTTTCAGTCTCGACCTAGAGGACGTCGCATCCAAACTGGAGGACGACGAGTGTGTTCGTTGATTGTTTGTAGGAAGTCGTTTCTGTCTGCTTTTATGACTTTACTCCCGTTTAGCTACGTCCTCCGCCACTTTCCTGACATTCTGCCGGACGTCATCGAAGTTGCCAGGCTTCTCGCGCAAGACAACTACCGTCTCCTGACGACCATCGAGGCAGCCCTGGACCAGTTTCAAGACAAATGGCACTTGGACTTGCGCCGTGTGGAGCGCGTTCTCAACCGCTGTGAGCGGCTCTTGCAGTGGCTGGAACGGCGAGGTGGTGCGATGTTTCCGTTCTTTTACACATTGTCCGCACACTGCCCTTCCATTGCCCTTCCAATGCGCCTGTTTTGTGTAGGCGGTCCGACCAGATACGACGACGACTACTACGACGGCGACGACGACGACTTCGATGATGACAACGACGACGGATGGCGTGATGGGCGAGGCGGCCGCGGAGGAGGCCGCGGACGTGGTGGAGGGCGCGGTTGCACACCCACCAAGGGTCGTCGTCCCGGGACGTCCGGCTTTACCCCGTTAGTTCACGTTTACTCCCGCATTTCGCTTCGGGCCCTTTTCACGTTTTGTTGTTCAGCCGTGGTGCCAAAACGCCTGGCGGCTTCTTCGCGCCCTCTCGGTCGCATCAGCGTCCCGATTGGCGCGACACCAGCTACTACGACAGTCGCGGACCCCGTGATGGCGGCCACTGCGGCGCCGCTGATATTGAGGGCCAGTTTCGGGAGGAGATTCTGCGTCGCCGTTCCGCCGCTTCTACTCCCGCAAAGCGGTTTTTCGTTCCCCTGTCTCTTCTTTTGCGTTGCTTGCCGTCGGAACACTTTTCCTTTTTCGACTGGAATTCGATTCCGCGCAGGCTAGCCCGAACTCTACGCGCCGCACGCTGGCGGACGAGTTCGACAACAGTTCCGACTACGACGACGAGACAACTGCCGGAATTAGAGAATTTGAAGTGCCTGTTTGTATATTCAAACTCGCATCGCTTTTTACTCGGGTAACCTGCTCCTTGTACTACTTGCAGCACAACGGAGCGCAGCGGAACCTCGCCGACTACAGCGACCTGTGCGATGGGCGCAAATCCGTTGACGACAAAAAGGCCGTTCGCCCTTCGACCGGAGAGAAATTCGGCGGCGTCACCCACTCGGTTCCCGCTTCTACGCAGACTACTCCCGTAAAGGACGTCGCCAAGTCGGGGGACAAGGCCGCTGGCCCTTCCGCTGCTGAGGTCGACGCGACCACGGATCGGCTGGCCGAGATTTTGGAGATTCTTCAGGAGGTCGCACATCCTGTGTTTTACGTCCGTACTCTGGATGATTAGTCGGCGTCACTTTAGACTGAGCTGGGGCGCGCTCTGGTGCAGCTGGCGAAGGGCAAGCATCCCTCCGAACTGTTGCCGACCGGTGGATCGCCTCCCGCTGTCCCCGCTACAGCCGCTCCGGCCGCTCAGGGGGCTGGTGATTCCCCGCCCAACCTCCACAACGGCGGTGGCGACACCCCTGACGCCGCTGCTTCGAACATCAACGGCGTCACCAAGCCTCCCCAGAACGGTGGTGCCAGCGACACAGGCGACACTGTTGTGGTGATTGGGCCCGTCGGAGAGCAGAACGACGAGAATAGTGCCACTGCTCCTGGAACGCGGCACACTTTGATGGAGCTTCAGCAGGTCAGCCCCGCGCGCGACCCCTTCATGGGCCATCCTCGCGGCGCACTGGTCGACGACGAATTCAACCGTATGCCTGCGACGCTTCCTCCCGAAGATTTCTTCGACGACGAAGGCAGACCTCGCTCGCCCTCGTACGAGCCGTTCGGTAAATCTATTGTCTGTGCGTCATTTTACTGCGTCACTTCCAACTTTACTCACATTTACTCCCCCCCCCCTCACTCCAGGTGCGCCACTGGCCACCTCAACCCTCGCGCCGGGAGCTGAGCCAGCCACTCCTGTCCGGTCCTACGACGACTCTGGCGGTTCCTTCCCATTCGAGCGGCCCGTCACGCCTCTTCCCTTCACCCCGCGACCCTCTCCTGCCCGCTCCGTCGTGGATGGTGCCGACGATGACGACATGCTTGGCGTGGACAACAAGAGGAAGCACATCGCCTTCAGCCCCCTTGTTGAGGCATCGGACGACAAGGAAAAGGTTGCGCCTGTTTGCGCCTCCCCCCAACCCCTCCGTTTTCAACTATTCACTGTATCGACCTCCTTTTCTCCAGGGCGGCTGCGGCGACAGACGTTTGAGGGCTCCCGTGCCTGCGTCTCCTGCTCCCGTGGACAGGAGCAAGCGTGTCGCGCCGCTGCTGAAGGACGTCGAGAACTGCGCGGTTTGGCGCACTTGATCTTTTCGTAACCGACCCCCCCCCTCACCCCTGACTTCCTTGTGGCCTCACATGCCTTATTGCTTTCAGAAGCTACCCGTTCCCACTCCTACTTTGCTGCGCAACGACGTCGGCCTCTACATGTACATGTTTCGCTACCCCCAGACGGCCAGCGGGCGGTCACCTGGCTCCACGTTCACCCAGGTCGGCGTTGCGCTGTCCGTACGACCGCTTTGCCGTTTCCTCCCGTAAATGCCTACTTCGTTGGTTGAGGTGGACAACAAGTTCTCTGACGGCAGCGCGCTTCAGTTGGACAAGGCCATGACGGTCCAATTCGAATTGGAAGTCTTCTCCGACCCCGATAAGGACATCCACAGGTGGGTCCCAACTGGCATGATGGGCGTGTCGTGCTCGCACTGGCACACGCCTTCTCCACCTCCCTCCCCAAACATACGCATGCGGGTTCTTTCAGTTTGGCTGAGGACACTCCCCCCCACCGCGCCACGAGATCGTCATCGCGCAAGGCAACAACAAACTCGTCGACTGGAAATGTGCGTAGATGCAGGGAAGTTGTCATAATTTCCTCCCGTAAATAAACGCCGCTATGTTCAGTGAGCCCGCGGTTCCTGCGCAACCCACCCAAGCCGAACTCCCGCTTCTACACCCTGAAGGAGTTCGTGTTGGGGCAGCCCAGTCTGGTGTGGAAGGCGATACTCGCCATTGCAACGGAAGACGCGGGACTGTTCGACGACGGGCGCTTCTCGGACGAGGAGATCCGGAAGTTGTTCTCCGGTAAAGAAGGTCTGGGCGGACGAGTGGCGTCATGGCGCCGCTCCCACGCCTGCGCGCGCCGCAATCGCGAGACGGTGAAGAAGTCGGCCACCAAAGGCAGAAAGGCAGGCGATGACGGCGACGGCGACGACGACGGGCGTTCCCAGACGACGGAGGACGGTTCCGTGGACGACGGAGGGGAGGATGAATTGGGGGACGGAAGCGCTTCCAGCTGCCGCATCCAGGAAGTCGGCGTCATGGACAAGCCGGCAGAGGCGGAGGAATACAGGTCGACGCAGACAGACATCTTCGCCGACGACGACGGTGAGGTTGTGCCGGCAACTCCCGAGAGGGACTCCCCGGCCAGCGACACGAGCGGCGTGAAACTTCCCCCTCCCAAGGGTGGTAAAGAAATGAAGAAGCGTCTGGACGACGACCTCAATAAGTCGGCCCAGCACACGAACAAAATGAAGGACCGAGCTGACAAAGAGAAGGAGAAGGAGCGCAAAGAACAAGAAAAAGCGGAAAAGGCGGAGCAAGCGCGGCTCGCCAAACAGAAGCGGTCAGCGGCGGCGGCGGCCGCGGCTGAAAGGCGGGAGAAGCAGAAGGCAGCGGCAACGGAGAGAAAGGAAAAGCAGAAGGCTGCGGCGGAGAAGGCTGCTGCGGAGAAGCGGGAAAAAGAGAAGGAACAAAAGCAGGCGGGGGGGGGGGGGGGGGGAAAGAAAGCCACCCCTGTGAATTCCGGCGGTCCTCAGGCCAAGCGAGGTCGCGCTGCGTCGAACGGGACGGAGTCCGACGAGGACGTTGCAGAGGCGAGTGCTGCAGCCGAGCGCAAGAACGCCGACAAGCCGCCCACGATGCGCAGCAACAGCTCCGGCAGTAACAAGGTCATTGTTGTCGTCATAACAGTTTACGAAGGTAAACGTGGGTTCTCGCGTTGACAGATGACGGCGCGACAGAAGACGTTGGCGCTGGTCGAGTGGATCTCGGAGTGGACCATGAACGCGGATGAAGACTAGGTCGCCGACGTCTTCAAAACGTACGGACTGAACAGTGTGGACTACATCTGCGAGGTTCGCGGCCGTTGCGTCGACGTCCGTTGCTGTTTTTACGGGAGTACGTACCACGAAACCGCCCTTTTCCAGCGCGACGCAGTTCGGAAGAAGTTCCACGGTGTGGAGCCGCCCATCCGACGAAATCCGACGCGCCCGGCAGTGGACGACGACGACGACGAAGAGGAATTGGTCGACGAGTATTGAGCAGGCGTACGAAAGCACACAACTGTTCGCCGACGACATTTTCTACCGTAAAGCCACTTCTCGTACGTTGTCTTCGCCGTTCGCACCGTATCATTTCCTTTCGATTTGCCTCCTTTCTTTCCCCTTTCTTTCCTCTCGTTTCGGTGTTGTTTCGGATTTGTTCGCAATGGTTCTACACGTAGCGTCCTGTGCAGTAGCAGTTGTCGCAGTGAAGTGCGGCCAACACGGAATGTACGACGCCTATAGGACCGCACCGAGTGCAGCGAAGTAAGATGCGTGAGTAGTACTGGAGTAAAAGCGTGTTGTGAAGGTCGACGTGTGTCCGTCCACTTTGTCGGCGCAAAGAAGCCGGTCTCAGTCCTGTGGGTACAGCACGCACCGCGATGCCACCCAAGCCCAAAATCCAAAGCGCGCTCCAGAACCCGAGAATAGTGGCAGTAGTGGCATACCTGCCGAGAAAGTTACCCCCGTAAACCGAGGGCATGGAAAGCGGCGATGACGAGAGAGGGACTTTCGACGGCGATACGGGGAGGGACGACGGCGAGTCCGAGTGGGACGACGGCGACATCGGTGTTGTGGACTCGGAGTGGCCCACTGACATTACAACAGGAGAAGAAGGCAGCGACGAAGAGGCGCCGTCCTTCGTGGTGGAGAAGAGAAAGTCAACAGAAAAACGCAAAGCCAGAGCACGGGAAGCGAAGAAGGCTCGCGTTGACCAAGACGGCGACGGCGACAGCAGCGCAGCGGGTAGTAGCGACGAAGACGAGCAATACGTAACTGAACACATA
>JASAMZ010012387.1:0-11872 GCA_030248115.1 Linhomoeus sp. GSCO2_2
CACACACACATTGTCATCCGTATATATACACCTCGCCGCGCTGAGGCGCGGCGAAAAAGCGTTGTTTTAAAGCAAGTCTGTAGGAATACGTCATGTAGCGTACCCTTTCTTAAACAGTGCTCCCCATCCAGGGCCAAAGCTCGGCTCTCTGAACATCCACAGTGAAAAGAGAACGACTGACCAGAACAACACGGACAGCTCGGCAAAGCTGAAATTTTTGATTTATCACAAAAATCTTTTGCAAAACATCCGTATTTACAGTTCCCCACTTCATGGCGCCCATTTCCTTCAGTTTCCTCTGCAGCAGTGCTCGAACATTGTCGCCTCTGCTCTTGTCCTGTTTCTTATGATTGCACAAAGTTTCTCTGAAGCCAAAGAAGGCGATCTGGAGCCAGAACCAGCAGATCACCAAACTGATGAAGGCCGGAGGTGTGGCCACTGGAATCCAGGACATGAAGTTCACTCCTGTGTCGTTCCCTCCATAGATGCTGAAAGGCCCGGATTGGACTCAAGTTTTGGCTCACATCAGACCAAGAATCATCAGATAACGTGACTGAACCTCTCAAGCTGTGCCCTGAAGACCACGTTGGGTCCATTCCCAGTCAAGGTGGTGCTTCCACCCATGTTGACAGAGTAGCAGATGGACAGAAGCAGTGCCTTGCTCATGTTCCTTTGTTCTGGGCTCATTTTTTCGCCGCGCCTCAGCGCGGCGAGGTGTATATATACGGTTGACAATGTCTGTGTGTGTGTGTGTCTGTGTGTGTTTCCGTCGCACCGAAGTAAAGTCAGTGACATATGCGGTCCAGTAGAGTCGATGTCGCTGAGTACGGATCCGATGTCCGTTTCTGTTGCTAATTTCGCATTTTCGAGATATTCGCAATTAAAATTCGAAAATGTCGAAAATCGACTTTTTCGTTTGATGCGCTAGCCGCGAAATTTCTTCAGAAATGGAAGGAGCATGGACTGCGGATAATTTGTAACACAAAAGAAATTTTTTGCAAATGTGGAATTTAATAGAAATACGCGATTATTTGTCAAAATTGCATAAATTGACTAAAATACAACGTCATTTATTGTCGAATGTGAATGCAGAAATGGAAAGGTCGTATGCCAATAAGGATTTGTGACATAGTTTTGCAGTTTTTAAAAATTACAATTTCGAGATATTTACAATCAAAATACGGAAATGTCGAAAATCGACTTTTTCACCTGATGATATAGCGGCGAAATTTCTTCAGAAATGGAAAGAGTATAGACCGCGGATAATTTGTAATGCAAGAGAATTTTTTGCAAATATGGAATTTAATCAGAAATGCGTGACTATTTTTTTCAAAATTCCGTAAATCAACAAAATAGAACATCGTTTTTTGACGAATTTGAACGCACAAATGGTAAGGCCATATGCCAATAAGAATTTGTGACATAGTTTTGCAGTTTTAATAAATTCCAATTTCGAGATATTTACAATTAAAATTTAAAAAAATGTCAAAATTGAGATTTTCGTCTGATGGCCAGAACATCTGTTTAGTGATGAATGTGCACTTGGAAATAGAAATGCGTACGCTGAACACGGGAATTCGCTCGCACCAAACTTTTGGCAAGTTTTTTTGTTGGATGTGACGTTTTCACACAGGTAGGGAACATCAGATAAACGGCGTCGTATCATGCCGATAACATATAGCGAACGCGGCGATATCACTGAGCTTCAGATCAGCTGTACAGACAACCGTATCGTGGGGATAGCTGCACTTGGCATTAAGGTACACATTCTCAAGACACTTTCTCCAGATGCGGCTAACGATGTGTACAAAGTTCACTATACTGTTCACCAACATTTGACAGACACAAAGTATAGGTTGAACTTTTTACACACACAGCTTGTCTTGACATCCAGGCCGAAGCCGCCACTTCCTTCCGCTGGCGCCTCCTCCTCAATGCTGATGTTGGTGGTGTCATCCTTCTCAGCTGGCGCAATGCGGTCCAGTGTCAATTTGGGGTCTGGCTTGGTTGATGGGCTGTCAGCTCTCGCCTTCTCCACATCTCCAGCGTCCGTGTGGCCTTTGATCTCATTCTACAGTGCTTGACAGAGTCAGGTAGGCCGACGAATCTAAATGGGCACCAATGCAGACCTGTTCACTGCAGAGCTCCTCCAAAACAGCTATGGCGATTGGTAGCATCATTGAGGTGGCAGCTGAATTGTTGATCCACATGCTTCTGAAACACCATTCGCTTCAATAATATCCTCGATGTGATGAATGCAGATATGAAACTCACAGAAAGAAGCTGATAAGCATAAAGCCGAGCATCAGCCTGAAAACGTGACACGCAATTTGAGCACGAGTCTTATGTCATTGCTACATATCTGTCTGTCTTGCTGCGCTGACTATGTGTACTTTCTGAATCCACAAGCCTGCCTATGTGCCTGCCTACCATCTCGGCTGGGATCCCATAAGCAGTAGGACCTTCAAGGCGATCCTCTTGTGCAGGTTGACCTCTTCAACAGCCAGAGCGACAACTATACCGCCGAAGTAGAGAAAGCTCACATTGGGCTAAAAGTGGGGTGCCATAAGCTTATGTTGCGCACCTATGCCAGTGGTATCTATGCCAGTGGTATATCTTTAATTAGGCTCGTAACTGCCGCTCACGGCAATGTAATTCCTGCAGGTGGACGCCAGGTCTGCAATTCCAATAATTGGAAACAGCACCAGTGGTATGAACGCAGTGACTGGAAGAGGCAACGTCTCTGTCATCCAGTAGATGGCCATGACCCCAAGAACGAAACCGCATCTGGCTTCCTATAATAATTGACTGCTACGACGTGTCGTTATCTTGTAGTTACTGCTGATTTCTAAGCTGCATTTTACGGGTTGTGCAAGGTGCTCTCAAAAGCAGTGAAATGTACATGTTACCGTGACTACCCGGATCCAGTAAAAACCCGGATATCCGGGTTTTCACTGGTCGACTTAGTGAAAAACCGGATATCCGGGTTTTCACTGGTCGACTTAGTGAAAAACCGGATATCCGGGTTTTCACTGACGGGTTAGTGAAAACCCGGATAATGTCAAATTATCCGGGTTTTCATTGAACGTTTAGTGAAAACCCGGATATGCGAGATTTCGTGGGAGGATCGTGAAAATCATGATAGCTGTGTTTTCATCAATTTTTTTCTGAGAAATAGCCTAGAAAACGACCCTTCTATAGTTTTCAACACCGCTGACGAAACAAGAGCTTTTGAATGGCAAATCGCGCTGTTTATTGCGCGAAACAAACGTCGTGGAGTGCGAAACGTGCGATCTTAGCAATACCTTGCATCTTTGCGGAACCGCCCCTTTCACAATGCGCATGGCTTTAGCATGATTTGTGGCCAATTGGCACGTCTGGCTCAACACGGGACGAAGTGTAGGGAATGTGCATCCCGTTTACCGTTCGCACGAGACTGAAAGTTGTCGCAAGCGTTAGTAGGGAGGGGGCACAGCCGGCCTAAGCAGGAGGCGAAGTACAATATGGAGGAGTGTTTACCCCACTTACAGTTTGCACTAAAACTCGGTCGACGTCGCGCCTGGCGGGTCTCAACTTAGGCTTAGCGCGACCACCAACTTCAGGGCGCGCTCCGCGCGCCCTGAAGTCGGTCACCGGTCGCGTTAAACCTAAGTTTCGACCCGCCAGACCGCCGACTGACTCTTGTGGACTGTGGGCGCAGGGCGAGCCTAAGCATAGCCTGATTTGGAAAGCACCAAACGGCCTACAGGCAATAGAAATATACGTTTTAGCAGTGTATTGCGCGATTTTGAGCATATCGGAGAATTATCCGGGTTTTCCCTAACCGATCAGTGAAAACCCGGATATCCGGGTTTTCACTAACTCAACAGTGAAAACCCGGATATCCGGGTTTTCACTAACCAACTCAGTGAAAACCCGGATATCCGAGTTTTCACTGAAGACGGGTTCTCCCGGTCACATACATACAACTCCGACTGTGTTTACTATCATGACAACACCTGAGCTCCAAGCAGGAATAGCCATGAGAAGGCCAGTGGAGTGCCAAACAGTACGAATGTCCTCCAGCTTGGCAAGCTAGTCATCAGCCTGCTCGCTGCAGCCATTGGTAGTCAGTTTGAACCAACTGAAGCAATTATGTACCCACGTTTAATGACCGGCACTCGATTGAATATGCCTGCCTACGGCAATAAAACTGGCGGGCGATTGCATCCTTATCACCAGGTTATCAGTCTAGAATTCGAATTATTGCGGCGTAGGTACCATTCTTTCGACTTTGATGAACCTTAGACCTAGGACCTACGCAGCCAGAATGCATCGGAGCTGGCACTTGCAAGGACAAACAGTCCGCAAGCAGCGGTTAAGTAAACGCGCTTACTGCGACAATCCTCTAGCCCAAGTGGGTGCGCACGCACGTAATTATGTAGTTCCCGCCAGACGGATTGTAAACAGCATACATACTTAGGCCTCGACTGTTCCTTGATAATCCTCGTGTACTACGCGCAGGACGATTCGCTAGTTAACCTACCGGAAGTGGAACGGCACTGATAGAGAGAAGACGCCTACTGTCGGTTCGTAGGTAGATAGACCTGTGCTTCAAAGATTTCATGCAGACAACTGACATTTCAGAAGGGGGGTGACGCGGCATGATGGCTGCCAGTTAGACGGTAGAAGAGATGCCACAAAGAACGGTGTCAAAGTGGGTAGAGGAGAGAGTCTGCTTACGATTAGAGTTTGGCGACTCCGATGTAAAGGAGGTAGGTTGGTAGGTTAGGTGTACATCTGACGTCGTGTCTTGGCTCCTTTGAACCTGGAAACTTTTGCGTGTGGTCGAACAGAGGAGCTCAAACCATATCTTAGGAGTGAGCGGGAATCATCACACAGCGTTGAATCACACCATACGTGTACATGACATGTTGCACGATGCAAAACAATAGTCAGCGTTTGTTTTGACTTTTCCGGTGCATCTCCTATTCTAGTGGCCGATAAATAACCTGTAAATTGGTTCTCATCACTACCGACAACGATGTTCCACTCGCTGCACCAATCTGAAAGTGAAGTTGACGTTTGCTTTGGGTCTTCGAACATTTGGCGTTGTCGTCTCCTCACGGTGACCATGAGTCGTATTGATTCAAGCGATGCCGACGTCGTTGAAGCCTAATCGCGCAAATCAACCTTGACAGAAGAACCGTGTTAGTAGACTTCATGAATTCAGCATAGGTAAGTTTGACTGCGGACGCGACATCGAATCCAGCGCTTCGCGCTGAATTGTCTAACCCGCTCTGAAGTCTGCCAAGTTGGTGCAGCTGTACACCAACGCAAAATCCACACTACCACCGTTGGTGGTAATTAATCCCCCCCCCCCCCCCCCCCGTCCGTTGCAGCCCCTTTTATGGGTTTATGTGCTCTTTTCTACTGATGTCTGATGGAAGCTTTTGAAATTTCAAAACCGGGTAAGTAAAAGTAAGTAAATTCGCCCAAAATAAAACCGGGTAAGTAAAAACCGGGTACAGCCAAACGAAACCGGGTAGGTGAAAAGTAAGTATACCCGGTTTTTTCGCCGCGCCTCAGCGCGGCGAGGTGTATATACCTATACAGATGACGATGTGTAGTCCGCGAACTTTTTTGTCCTGCCGAAGTAAAACACGTGACAGAAGGCGTCAGGTAGAGTCGATGTCGCCGATTACGGATCCGATGAGATTTGCTGTTGCTAATTTCAAAATGAGTGTGGGTGTAACGTTTGAAGTTTGAAATTTTTCGACAAATTATCTCTATTTGCAATGTTACGGTGCTTACGGGGCCTATCACGTGCTAAAGCACCGTAGTCTGCTGAATAGACGCCAACTGAGAGTATAAGAGCGCCGGTTTGAGGAGCGCTGTGATGCGACAGCATGGCGTAGGCGGGAAAGCCGCCGGATCGCGCGCAAAAACGTGCGAGCCGACCGAGGTTCGACCCTCGGCGAGCCTTTTGCTTTTTGGCACTCCGCCGCTTGAAAAGCGAAGGAGTGCTATAGGAGCGGTAAAGCCTACAGTTAACATAACACGTCCTAGCGCTCGCTACGAACCACCTAGGGAGCCAAATTTTTTTTTAAAAGATAGCTTATGACGACGCGCAGCGTGCTCGGGGGGTGAAAAAATTTCGGCGGTGGAAGAATTTTGCGAAAATTCAAAAATTCGAATTTTTACTAAGTAAAAAAAAATCACCCCACAACTTTCGCAATAGTGGACCGAATTTGGTGATTTTTGGATATGTTGTAGGCCTTTGGGTCCTCTAGGCGGCATCGCCGGAACGGGCTCCCTAGGTGGTCCGACGCGGGAGTACGGTAGAAAATTCAAAATTTTGAATTTTATTCCGACCTTTAAAAAATCGTAACTCGAGTTTGCGACGGTGGATCCTCGCCAATTTAATTTCTGACCTGGACACTTATATTACCTTTCATTCGACACCAAAACCGCCGAGATCGGTCTTGTCGTTCGGGAGATCTGCGGTCACAAAAGTCCCGGGTCCCGAGCGGAAAATTGGGATATTCGACTTTGGGTGGATTTTTGGGCTGGAAAGCGTGCCTTTAGCGGCAAATTGACCGTTGCATCGTGTTCCGCGTTAAAAGTTGGTCTAGACGAAGTGTCTTGACCATTTTGATGTACCGTATCCCGGCCGCGCCGAATTTTTGAATCCCGGGGTCAAATTTTCGAAATTGAGTTTTCACTTGTTTCGGGTGTTTCCGACGACGCTGAACACGAATCCGGTGTTTGTTTTGCGAATTTTGACGCCTTTACCCCGATTTCGGCACCCGGCCGGCCAAAAATTGGGTCCCGGGGTCGAATTTTCAAAATTGTGTTGACAGTTGTGTCTGGGCTTTCTGATGCCGCAGAACGCGAATCCGTCGTTTGTTTGGCGATTTGCGGTGTATTTAAGCTCATTTTGGACGAATACTCACGCTCTGCAAAATTTCGCGAAATTCCGAAAATACTGTCCGCCATTGATTTTGCTGCGCCTACAGTACGCCGTCCATATAAAACGCGCTGAGAAAGGCGTCTACGCACGCGCAATCGAACCGAGTTATAGGAGCATCGTACTGTAGCACCGACGCCGTCACCCCAACGGGGGAGCCCCCGCTGTGTAGCGTAGATAAGGCGCGCCTCTACAATTGGGGCGCCGCTGGCATTCTACATTGTGAGTGGCTATAGACAGTCAGCGGTCAGTACAGCCTGCTCCAACGCGTCACTTGCGCCACATCGGCCTCTAAGTGTATGGCATCTGCTTAGGCCTACCCCGTCTACCCTAGTTCTACACTGAAGAAATTGGGAACAAACAAATTTAGCGGGAATGCAACACTTGGAGTTTCTGTGCCCCCGTCTGCTAAAACAATCACGCGGAGTGCCTATCTGACACTCAAGGAGTGTCACGTATCACTTGTTTGCTGCGCTTTATTCTGGTTTTGTCATTTACGTTTTGACGCCGAATAGCCAAACCACCATCGGCGTAGCGCCTTCTGGTTTCTCCACGTCAGCAAAATTGTTTACATAACCTTACATCTCTGTGTTCAATGCTACTGGTAGCGAGTTTCGTTGAAGACTATACTTACGCTCACACCACCACCCCGTCGATTGGCATCTTGTCACACGATGGCGTCGATAACACCCAGCGAAGTGTTGGCGTCCGTTTGCGTTGCTGAGTCATCGTCGTAGTCGCGTCCAGTTGCTCCAAAAGTGGGCCAAGTTGTTTACCGAGCCTCAAAGCTCTGATAGTTGTGTTCAGACGCTAGGTAGCAAGTTTCCATCTTTGGCAAGTTTTTTTTGTTGGATGTGAGGATTTCACACAGCTAGAAACTTTAGATCAACGGCGTCGTATCATGCCGATAACATCTAGCGAACGCGGCGATATCACTGATCACTTACTAGATCAGCTGTACAGACAACCGTATCGTGGTAATAGCTGCACTTGATTTATAGCAGACTTTCTCAAGCTGATTTCTCCAGATGCGGCTAATGATGTGTATTAACTTCACTATACTGTACACCACTATGTGACAGACACAATTTATCGGTTTAACTTTTAACCCACCCCGCTTGTTTCGCCCGGCCTCAGCCGGGCGAACCCCTACGAGAGCTTATCGTGCGTGCGTCCGTCCGTCCGTTCGTCCGTCCGTTCGTTCGTCACGCTCTCAGATCTCGGCGTTGGAACGTCGTGGGAAGGCGATCTTGGGCTCTACGGAAAGGTCTTGACTCACTGATCATTCAGCTAAGAGGTTTCGAAATTCAAAAGTTTGAATTGCGCGCGCTACAGTACCCCGAAGGTCAAAACGCAGAACGGCTGTAACTCGCTCGTCTTACGTCGTAGAGCGGCGTGCGATAGCTCAACTAAAAGGTCTCGACGTGCTATTTTACTTCTCTTAAAAATTTTCTTAATTACGCAAACACGCAACACGAAAAGCGACATTCTCGCGTTTTTGACACAGAAATCGCTCTAACTCACTCAGCGTGCGTCGTAGAGAGACGGTCTTACGTTGGTTGGATAGCTCTCGACTCACTGATCGTTTGTTCTTCTATTGGTCAAAACCTAAAAGTTTGAATTTCGCGCGCTACAGTAACCTAAAGGTTCAAAACGAAAAACTTCTCTAACTCGCTCGTCTTCCGTCATAGAGAGACGACCTTGAGGTCGTTGAATAGGTTTCGGCACACTGATCATTCCGTTAAGAGAAGTCGAGATTCAAAAGTTTGAATTTCGCGAGCTACAGTAACTCAAAGGTTGAAACAGCAAAGCGGCTCTAACTCGCTCGTCTTACGTCGTAGAGCGGCGTGCGATAGGTCTACTAAAAGGTCTCGACGCGGTCTTTCGTTTGGCATAAAACATTTTCTAAATTACGCAAACACGCAACACGAAAAGCGACATTCTCGCGTTTTTAACACAGAAATCGCTCTACCTCGCTCAGCGTGCGTCGTAGAGAGACGATCTTGAGTTTGTTGGATAGCTCTCGACTCACTGATCATTTGTTCTTCGATTGGTCAAAACTCAAAAGTTTGAATATCGCGAGCTACAGTAACCCAACGGTTCAAAACGCAAAACTTCTCTAACTCGCTTGTCTTCCGTCGTAGAGAGACGATCTTGAGCACGTTGAATAGATTTCGGCACACTGATCATTCCTTTAAGAGAAGTCGAGATTCAAAAGTTTGAATTTCGCGAGCTACTGTAACTCAAAGGTTCAAACAGCAAATCGGCCCTAACTCGCTCGTCGTACGTTGTAGAGCGGCATTCGTTCGACCGTTTGAAAGCTTACGTTGAGGCAGTTGTTGAGCGGTCATTCCTAAAGAAATACTTTTGTTTTTTTTAACTCTTGTCGTACGAACAACTTTGTCTGCTAAAAAAATTAATCCCGGGCGATCCCAATGTTGCCTTGCAACAACCGCTCAGAAATGCGTGTGCCTTGCTCAAAAAATTAATCCCGGGCGATCCCAATGTTGCCTTGCAAGAACCCCTCAGAAAGGAGCGTGTCAGAAGTAGCGCATGAATAGTGGACTCCGGGCGGGCGCGCGTCATATCGGAAAGGCTTCGAAACACTTTACAAAAGTATCCACTCTTTTACTCTTCCACTTTAAAACACTCACAAACCACTCTGTATTAATAAAACAACTCAACTTTTTTAAAACAGCTTGTTTCGCCCGGCCTCAGCCGGGCGAACCCCTACGAGAGCTTAGCGTCCGTGCGTTCGTTCGTCCGTCCGTCCGTCCGTCACGCTCTCATATCTCGGCGTTGGGACGTCGTAGGAAGGAGATCTTGGGCTTTATGGATAGGTCTCGACTCACTGAGAATGTCGCTAAGAGGTTTCGAAATTCAAAAGTTTGAATTGCGCGCGCTACAGTAACCCGAAGGCCAAAACGGAAAACGGCTCTAACTTGCTCGTCTTACGTCGTAGAGCGGCGTGCGATAGGTCAACTAACAGGTCTCGACGTGCTCTTTCGTTTGGCATTAAAACTTTTGTTAATTACGCAAACACGCAACACGAAAAGCGACATTCTCGCGTTTTTAACGCAGAAATCGCTCTAACTCGCTCAGCGTGCGTCGTAGGGAGACGATCTTGGGTTGGTTGGATAGCTCTCGACTCACTGATCATTTGTTCTTCTATTGGTCGAAACTCAAAAGTTTGAATTTCGGGAGCTACAGTAACCCAAAGGTTTAAAACGCGAAACTTATCTAACTCGCTCGTCTTCCGTCATAGAGAGACGATCTTGAGTTCGTTGAATAGGTTTCGGCACACTGATAATTCCGTTAAGAGAAGTCGAAATTCAAAAGTTTGAATTGCGCGCGCTACCGTAACCGGAGGGTCCAAAACGCAAAACGGCTCTAACACGCTCGTCTTACGTCGTAGAGCGGCGTGCTATAGGTCAACTAAAAGGTCTCGACGTGCTCTTTCACTTGGCGTAAAAATTTAAAAACAACCCAGTTAATTACGCAAACACGCAACACAAAAAGCGACATTCTCGCGTTTTTAACACAGAAATCGCTCTACCTCGCTCAGCGTGCGTCGTAGAGAGACGATCTTGAGTTTGTTGGACAGCTCTCGACTCACTGATCATTTGTTCTTCGATTGGTCGAAACTCAAAAGCTTGAATACCGCGAGCTACAGTAACCCAACGGTTCAAAACGCATAACTTCTCTAACTCGCTCGTCTTTCGTCGTAGAGAGACGATCTTGAGCACGTTGAATAGGTTTCGGCACACTGCTCGTTCCTTTAAGAGAAGTCGAGATTCAAAACTTTGAATTTTGCGAGCTACAGTAACTCAAAGGTTCAAACAGCAAATCGGCCGTAACTCGCTCGTCGTACGTTGTAGAGCGGCATTCGTTCGACCGTTTGAACGCTTACGTTGAGGCAGTTGTTGAGCGGTCATTCCTAAAGAAATACTTTTGTTTTTTTAGCTCTTGTCGTACGAACAACTTTGTCTGCTAAAAAAAATAATCCCGGGCGATCCCAATGTTGCCTTGCAACAACCGCTCAGAAATGCGTGTGCCTTGCTCAAAAAATTAATCCCGGGCGATCCCAATGTTGCCCTGCAAGAACCCCTCAGAAAGGAGCGTGTCAGAAGTAGCGCATGAATAGTGGACTCCGGGCGGGCGCGCGTCATATCGGAAAGGCTTCGAAATCCTTTGCAAAAGTATCCACTCTTTTACTCTTCCACTTTAAAATACTCACAAACCACTCTGTATTAATAAAACAACTCAACTTTTTTAAAACAGCTTGTTTCGCCCCTACGAGAGCTTTTCGTGCGTGCGTCCGTCCGTCCGTTCGTTCGTTCGTTCGTTCGTTCGTGCGTCACGCTCTTATATCTCAGCGTTGGAAAGTCGTAGGAAGGCGATCTTGGGCTTTATGGATAGCTCTCGACTTACTGGTAATGTCGCTAAGAGACTTCGAAATTCAAAAGTTTGAATTGCGCGCGCTACAGTAACCCGAAGGTTCAAACTAAAAACGGCTCTAACTCGCTCGTCTTACGTCGTAGAGCGACGCGCGATAGGTCAACTAAAAGGTCTCGACGTGCGCTTTCGCTTGGCATAAAAAGTTTCTTAATTACGCAAACACGCACCACGAAAAGCGACATTCTCGCGTTTTTAACGCAGAAATCGCTCTAACTCGCTCAGCGTGCGTCGTAGGGAGATGATCTTGGGTTGGTTGGATAGCTCTCGACTCACTGATCATTTGTTCCTCTATTGGTCGAAACTCAAAAGTTTGAATTTCGGGAGCTACAGTAACCCAAAGGTTTAAAACGCGAAGCTTATCTAACTCGCTCGTCTTTCGTCATAGAGAGACGATCTTGAGCACGTTGAATAGGTTTCGGCACACTGATAATTCCGTTAAGAGAAGTCGAAATTCAAAAGTTTGAA
>JASAMZ010012390.1:0-20529 GCA_030248115.1 Linhomoeus sp. GSCO2_2
GCGCAGCAGCATTTTGTTTTCCAAGCAGCGAACAACGAAGCGCCCTTATCAGTGGGTTTGTGGAGGGTGGTACTGGGTGTCGATTTCTTCAGAAGCGGAGCTCGTGACACGCGAACACAATGAACAGTGCTGAACGAAGGGGAGATTTTGTTCGGCGAACGACCAAAGAAAGCGCTGTGAAGCATTGGACGTTGAGTCAACTGGAACAGGCCAAGTGCTTCGTTGCATGCAGTTGTGCAAGCAGCAGTGGGCGCGCCGCATCGCGCCCAGTTTTACTTTTGAAATACCTAGCTGGCAGCAGAAGTGAAGCGACTGATAAGCCTACAGGAGGGGTCGGTTGCGCATTCCGCAAAGGTGACTGCTGCAGCGTAAGCGGCCGCCGGCGGTACCTGCGCGTATCGCTGACACTCTGAGTCAGCGGTTCCTGCCGGCCGCAGCAGCGCCATTGTTGCCGTGTTCGTGTTCCCGAAGCGGCGGCGGCGACCACTTCGTGCAGGCAGGCGGCGCATGTGCTTGTTTGTGTACACAGTGAGAAAGGCTACCGTCGTCCCCCGCCATCTCCCAAACGGCCTTCTTCGTCGTCGCCCTCTTCTGCTCTCACATACCAATCGCGGCGGCGTCCGCTCCGCTCCACTGTTTGCATGCAAGCTGTTACCCTTCTCCGCCGAGAAGCCGCCCGCCCGCGCACCTCGACTTCGGCGCGCCTGCGACACTGCGCATTGTCACCAGCCGACGGCCGACCCCATTGCGTTATCGGCCTCTCCCAAGTTACGGCGGGCGGCTTGCTTCGAACGTGCGCTGGACGGCTTACCTTCTCGCTGCCGCCCATTGTAGTTCATACGCTTGTTTGCCTTTGAAGACGCTAGCTGCCTTCATACTCCCTGCCTCCGCCTCACCAGCGTGTTGACGAGCACGGCGACGGTGATTTCATAGGCTTTCCTTGCGTTTAGAGTACGACGCAAAAATATTCATGCGTTCGTGTAGGTTCAGTGAACGGTGACAAAATTCATATAGGATTTGCGAGCGCTGGACATTCAGTCAATCAAAGAACCAGAGGTATGTATTCCCAACCTTCCCTGCTTACGCGCGTTTAGAGATACAGTAACCCTGTCAAGTAAACGCATATGTATAGCGGCGTCGCGTACGGCTGGACTGACGCGACTGCGTTCGTTCGTTTCAATTCAAGGCGAAGTTCGCTCAAGGATGGCGTGAAGTAGGCCCTTCGGAGCGGCAGCTTGCAATTGCTCGGGTGCTGATGTACTCGTCGCTGGCGTCCGGCCAAGTTGTCGATCAGCCGCCCGTATTGCCTCCACAGCAGCCTCCTCAAAACCCGATAGGACCCAACATCCCGGGATCGTGGACCCCACCGGCTGCGGACAGTTCAGGGCCGCCCGACGGACCAACAATCAGCAGTTCGTCGGCTGCTATGGTACCACAGCAAACAACACACCGCCGTTACTAACAGCTAATAAATTTGCTGTTGCATTAAAACAAAAGTATAGTCAGATCGGACGACGTTTCATTGGCGTAACCGAAGTGACCAATCAGGCAGGGTGGATTCAATACAGTTATAGAGCGTAATAAAAAGGCCAAGACTAGCACAGCGGTTCCATTTGTCTCATGTGCCTACTTCTATCACGTCCGCGTAACCATTCAAACAATCTGTACTGACTTCGGGGAGCGCGCCGGCGATCAGCGGGTTCCATCCAATCAGATGGACCAAGGGATTCAAGTGAAGTTGGGGCTCAATATGCCGTTCTACGGTGCGAGCTACAACTACTCGACGGTGAGACAGATTTCAGTTCTACTTGCCCTGTGAGTGAGTGCCCTGTATATGTCGAAGCCACCCTTGTGAATCGGCACAGATCTCGCCCCACGGCTACGTGGCGTTCGCGACGGTCGCCGAGCCAGGCATCACCTTCAGTCTCTTCGAGGACGTCAACTGGCCGCAAAAAACTGACCCGGCCATGATTGCCCCCTACCTCTGCAAGCAGAAGCCTAGCGATCGGGTCAGCACGCAGTACTACTGACAGTTACGCTGACTTATACACTGTACATAGGTACCTTGAATCTGCAGCAATCTGCCTAAGTTTGCCTCAAGCAGCAGTGGTATCTGCAATGTACATACAATTTGTCATTATGTCCGCCAGCGCGTTCCATATAAGGCCATAATTACTCTCTATCTTTTCTACAGCAAGGCTATTCCAACATCTGGTATCGCGTCGTGATCCGGTCATCGCTGGCCGGCCTCGACCGCCCCTACATCGTGGGCGTCGACCCTAACAATCCCATCCAATCGGGCCTCTTCACCAGAGACGGCCGACGCTCTCGCGACTCGAGGCACATCGTGTCGAACCAGATCGGCGACCAGTTCCTCGAGCAGGCCATGCGCGACCTTCAAGGTGGGGAAGGAAGGGACCTTCTCCACTGAATTGGCCATACGCCGCAGACGCGATAGGCAGCTGTAACAAAACATCTGTGAATCGTTCCGTTGCAGAGGGCGTGGTGGGCGCCAGCGCCTTCAGAGCGGACGCGGCGCTAGTTGTCACCTGGCAGAACATGGTGACTGCCACGGCGTCGGGCAACCAAGCTCGCGACCAGGTGACGACGACGACCGTCATATGGACGTTAACTACATACGAATTGCGCAACTGATTGTTTCATAACCCCAGTACAATTTAGGTGGCGACGTACCAGATGGTGTGGCTCGGCGCCGTCAGCGGCCACCTCGCTTACACCATGATCAACTATGACCGGCTCGACTTCTCCGCCTCCGACGTGCGGGGCAACTCCATTCGAGGACGGTGCCAGGTGAGATCGATCGACTTTGTGCTGTGACTGCGCATATTCAACGGCGAAGAGACTGTGAACTCAGGCGCTCTTCAATGGCGGCAATCACACGGGACAAGTGCTGGTCGACATCTCGCAGTTCTACAAGCAGGACCCGAGGTCGCTGGCTCGTCGCTCCGGAGTGCCGCACGTCACGCGAGGCACGCGCCGCCACTCTGTCTTTGCTCTCCATCAGTCACATCGATATTGTGATACTGTAGCTCGACTTGTTTCAGGACGGCACCTCTTTCGTGTGGACGACGTGGTTCGTCGCGGCGGGTGCTCCAACAAGACTGGCGGAACGTGTAGGCGCGCCTTGCAAAGAGAATTTTGTTTCCATTGGAATCTAAACCGGGCGTTTTACCCCAGACCCTCTGCTGATCTACCCCAACATTGTCAACATGCTGGGCGAGACGGACGTCGACGTCAACGGCATCTGCCTGACACAGGACGAAACATACGTGCTGCAGATCTCCCAACGAGAGGTGAAAACTCCCATTTGAAACTTTTGCAACTTATTTGTCGTTGGTTTCGGTGTAAGCTGATCGCATTACTTTGCAGGCGGCCAAATGCATCGTGATGAACAGCGCCATCGCCCGTTGCCGCCTGCCCCGAATTCAAGACTGGGGAACCAAGCAGGTCTTCCTCCAGCCTCAGAGTCTGACACAGGCCAATAAGGCCTTCGTCGGTTGGATGTATTTTGGTGAGTTGTCTCGGGACCTTTCTATGATTGCTTCACTTCCATTCCACAATCGCTGCAGTGCCGCCGACCTTCGACCCGACGCGCCTGGAGATCGGCAACGTCCATGCGTGGTTCAAGAATCCAATAGAAAGCGATGTTATGCGCATCTCGTGGTACCCGAGGAACTTCTCCAATCCGGACATCAGGCACTTCGACCCGTCATGTGTACTTACTGCGAGACGCTTATTATGTATCGCGACGCGTTGTAGGACGAACCCGAACAACTACCGCAACCTGCGCATCTACGACAGCCGACTCTACGCCCAGAGTCTGGAGCTCTGGGTGGTGGGATACCGCGAAGCCAACGACGACGAGAGCCAGAAGTTCATACCTCAACATAAGATCCTGGGCAGATACACAAGCACCATCAACAACCCCATCAGCCAGCAAGACATGTTCAGGTGGGACGCCACGCAACGCGAATTATAATGTAGTAATTAATAAGGTAATGAATAATAAAATAATAAAGTATAATAAAAAGAATAACGCATGATTTATAATGTAATGATGGAGTGTTACGTTCTAAAATATAGATATTGCATTATTACATCATAATGCAATGAATATTATGCAGCCCTCACGTTGCGATTGATACATATTGTCCGCTTTCCAGCGATGAGCGCTACCGGCCCGTGACCGAGCAGATTCGCCTGGACAACTTCGAACTGATGCTGGACGGCCAGCCCTACAACCCCGTCTCTGGCGTATACGACTACTACTTCTGGCGAAACCTCTACACCTATCGCTTCGGCTACTTGAAACTGGCCGCCACCGACCCCACTTTGCCAGACAACCAAATACCCTCCGGGTATGGCCAAACTACATAGGTACCTTGTACAAGGAACCAAACAGAACAGTTTGCAAGGTCTCTCGTTTCCCTACAGGATTCTGTCGCCTCCAATCCCGCTTCACTGGCTGTGGGCCAGGGTAGATCCCAGGTATGGGGCGGGCACGACGGGCGGCTTGGCCAACAACAGAGAGGCGGAGGAAGCCTTTGTCAAGGAGCAGTCCAAGGACTGGTTCGTTCGCCCGAGTCGCGCGGATGCCGAGAGGTGTCGGTCGATTCGCAGAACAAGCGCATCCTCTCTGTCGCAGGTGTCAGACGTGGTTCGACGCCGACGGTCAGCAGGGCAACTTCCTGCGCTACACGGAGACGAACTCCTCCTGCCCCTGCAAGAAGGAGCAGGCACAACTCGACTTCGGCCGCTTCATGCCGCACCCGCGCTGCTCCAAGGTACAGGCTTTTGTAGGCAGCTAGGCACACGCGCAGAAGTCGAGTTTTCGAAATTTAACTTTATTTAATCTAATTTAATATAAATTCGATCCGTTACAGCCAGTAAAAACTAATTTATTTCCAAACTATTTAATTTCGTGATTTTATTCGTTAATTCTTTAAGTTTAATTTGTTATATTTCATTCCATTTGATTTTGTTGTTGAGTTGATTTATTTGATTTTGATTGATTTTGTTTATTTTAGTTTAATTTATTTTAATTTGTTTTGTGTTATTTAATATTAAGCTACTTTATTTTATTCTATTTTTCTTCTCCTTTTTTATGTTGTTCTATTTTATTTTTTTATGTTGCGTTATTTTATTCTATTTTATTCTATCTTATTCTACTTCATTTTGCTTTATTTTATTTTATTTTATTTTATTTTATTTTATTTTATTTTATTTTATTTTATTTTATTTTATTTTATTTTATTTTATTTTATTTTATTTTATTTTATTTTATTTTAATTTAATTTAATTAATTTAATTAATTTAATTAATTGAATTGAATTTAATTTAATTTAATTTAAGTTAATTTAATTCAATTTAATTTTTTAATTTAATTTAATTTAATTTTAATTTAATTTGTCTTAATTTAATTTAATTTAGTTTAATTTGATTTAACTTAATTTAATTTAATTTGATTTAACTTAATCTATTTTAATTTAATTTAATTTAATTTAATTTAATTTAATTTAATTTAATTTAATTTAATTTAATTTAATTTAATTTAATTTAATTTAGTTAGATTTAAGATAATTTAATTTAATTTAATTTAATTTAGTTTAATTTAATTTACTTTAACTTAATTTAGTTTAATTTAATTCAATTTAATTTAATTTAATTAGATTTAATTTAATTTAATTTAATTTAATTTAATTTAATTTAATTCAATTTAATTTAATTTAATTAGATTTAATTTAATTTAATTTAATTTAATTTAATTTAATTTAATTTAATTTAATTTAATTTAATTTAATTTAATTTAATTTAATTTAATTTAATTTAATTTAATTTAATTTAATTTACTTGAATACTTTTTTCTTTTATTCTGTTTTACTTTGCTTTGTTTTATTTTATTTAATTTTTCTTTTTTATTTTCTTTTGTTTTTTTATTCTATTTTGTTCTAGTCTATTTTCCATTGATATTTAATTAAATTTGTTTTGTTTTAGCCATTTGAATTTCCTTTATTTTGCTCAATCTAATTTTCTAATTTCGTGTCAGCTTACAATTTGATGTTAAAATAATTTGTGATTAAATACATTTTAATTCAGTTAAAAAGTTTGAAATGCGCTGTTGTTTAGCTGTTCCGCAGTATCTACTGCTCCGAGTCATTGGGCGCCTTCGATTGCTACATGTCGGCTCAAAACACGTACAAGGATAACCCGATTTCGCCCGGAAGGTACAACAGTACACTGACCTACTACAGTACAACAGTACTCTGTTCATTTGTGTGGACCCATTCGGTAGTTCCAAACTCTTCTATGTGCATTGTGTGCATGGATTTAAATATGTAGCTGCGCTATGTACACTGTGTGCATTGATCAGTTCCAAACTGGGCTCTGTACGCTGTGCGTATGTACGTACGTACATGTGTAGGTGTGTTGTTTCAGCAAGGCGCTGACGCCGCACGGCCAGGTGTGCTGCTACGACGACCAGGGCTTCCTCATGCACACCTCCTACCAGCCGGTGATCAAGATCGACGACCAGACGCCATACAGCCCAGGATTCCCCACCAGATCATACGAGTTCGGCACGCCGCCCTACCAGGGGCAGTTCGAGGTGGGATACGTCTTGTTTGCTTCTTCCGAAAGACGTCGTCGACGTCCTATCTACTGTTGGGCGAAGAGTAGCTCTTGATTTGCAGGTGCCGGGTCTGTCCAGCTTCTACTCGGACATCATGCCCTACTACTTTTGCTGCAAGTGGTCGGACTTCCGCTGCCAGCTCTTCTACTGGCGTCGGCCCAGCAGCGGCTGTCAGTCCTACACGCCGGCAGCCACGGGGACCATAATGGGCGCAGGGCACGTGATCACGCTCGAGAACAGACGCTTCACCTTCAACGAGCCCGGTATCTTCACCCTGCTGAGGGTTCCCAACCAGCTGACGGGTTCGACCAACACCCAGGACGATGTGACACTCTCCTCGACCTTCTTGGTGGCCTGTAGAAGCTTGCACGCGCAGCTCCGCCAACTGTTTCCAGGTTCGGATCCAAGTGCGCGTGGAGCGCTATCCTGACAGGTCGGTAGACTTCGCGGCACTCCACCTGCCCCAAGAGGACCTCGTCCAACCACTGAACGTCTCAGTCGTCACCGGCATTGCCGTCGAGGTGCGATTCATTCTATCGATTATGACTCTATCGATTACCTGACTGATATGCTGGCCAATGCGTGAAACATCAATTTTCACATTACTTTGAAGGGAGCTGACTCGGACCGCGTCCAGGTTGTCCTGCGCAAGGACACGCGTCGCTTCCGTTACCGCACGACGATCGTCGTTGGTGGCGTCCTGCGCTATTTCGACGTCATGCAGTTGCAAAGATACAGAGGTCGGCACTCCTAGATGGCGGCGCACTCGATGAAGTCGTTTCAACTTATAGGCGCCGCTATACATACTGAACGTCTTCTCTCCTCTAGGGGTGCTCGTCTACGTGAACAACGTGCAGCGCGGCCAGGCGGAAGTCTACGTGGTGTTGGAGAAGAGCCAGATCGGCATTCGCATTCGGGAGTCCTACGCGCTGGACATCGACCGACCGCAGGAGTACCGCGAGAGCTTCGGCATGTTCGACGTCACCGTCAGCGTGCCCACCAACTTCGGCATCGTAAGCAATTGCGTCATCGTGCTGCTTCCGCTTAGTTGTTCTCCTATATGTATAGTTGCGCCCAAAAGACGACCGTGTTCATAGGACCCGGTTTTGCCGCGTTCTCTGAACCCCTTCCTGCAAGAGCAATACAACCTGGAGAGAGCGCCCGAAGGCATCCTGCGACCGTTCCCTGCCCAGAGCAACTGGGGTCCAATCTATGGGCAGGACGAAAGGGCCGACGACACCTTGCCCCAGGGAGAGTGGGACGACATGAGACGGACTTGTGAGTCGCTTGTGTTCAAACGGGTGTACATAGGGTTCATTCAGTGTTTTCTGCTGATCCCCCAAGATGTGTACGGGCCAATGAACATATACCATCCCCCCTTCCCAGACCAAGTGGTGTCCTTCATGGCGGCGACGACGCCTCCCAGCACTAACAGCGAAACCGACCTCTTCCGCGTGGAGACGGAAACGGGCGTCTGGCCCGGCAAGGCGTTGGTCGAGAAGCGCGTCTACTTGGAAGCCGGCAAATATCGACTGTTAGTGCCTCCCATGTTGCTCGTTCCTCCCAGTTACTTCCGCAGTCCTCGCACTCTGCCTCGATTCAGGGGCAACTTCTACGCCTACTGGTCCACGACGCGCGTTAACGCGCTGATTCAGTTCTGCGAGGTCCAGGAGTCGAACCAGAACTACCCCGGCGGCGTGCCCTTTCCACAGCCGCCGGGCGGCGACTACGACACGGGAGCCATTGGAGAGAGTGGGAGAGGCGGCTTGACTTTCAGACGCGTATTCTTGCCCAAAACGTCTAGGGCAACTCCCAATTCAGACTCGATTGTGCAGTTGACCTACGCCGACTGCAAGTTCGTCCCTTCGATGCTCTCCAGGACGTGCGGCAACGACAAGCAGTGCACGTGAGTTGCTGCCTGGGGTTTTGCTGGTTGCTTCGTTACACTGCTGCCACGAAGGCGTTCTGCCAATTCACAGATACGACTACGCGACGATGGCGCAGCAGCTGGAGTCGGACACTCTGAGACAGACCTATACCGCTTTTAGAGAGAACAGAATCCAGGCCGTCCAAAGATGTAAGCCGAATACTTATACTTTAGAAGCAAACGCCCACCTGATCACTTCAATCGAATGTCGCTTGAATTGCAGTCAACAGTTGTGGACCGATGAACGTCGAGTATCCGTCTTACCTGCGACTGGAGCCTGCCTACGGGTCCAAGTACCTGGAAGGCGACACACTGACGTACGTCTTGTTCTAATCGACCATAGGTTTTCTCGCCGAATCCCGCGTGATATCAACAACCAATCATTACTTCTGAATGTCGTCTCAGCTTCGCCTGCTTCAAAGACCACTGGAAGTTCGGCAAGACCAACTACCAGTGTCGGCTGAAGCTGATCACGCAGCCGCCAGAGGAGCGCCGCGTCGTCGGCTGGGAGGCGGGCTTCCAGCCCTACTGCCGAAGTGCGTCTCGCGTTCCGCCTGCGCCGCTTGGTGGTCTAATCGATGTCGACCTATGTATATGCAAAACTGTCGTTTTGCAGGCCGCGTGCGGGAGAACGTCTACCGTTGGCTCTTCGCCGTCCTCGGAACCCTGCTGCTGATTCTCATCATCGCCGTCGTCTTCTTCTGCTGCTGGTCGGTCAAGAGAACACGACTGGCGGCCAGACGACAGCCCGCCAGACCCGTCACCGCCGCCCACCCGCCGCCACTGACCAATCCCGCCCCGCCCTACATGGAGAAGGAAGTGGTCAGTGTAAATGTTTTTAAGTTGCGGCACATGCATCTATGCGTACAACTCCACATCTAACGCCCTTCACATTCTATATCTATTTCCAGGACCCTTTGCTGGTTAACAACGACCACTCCAGATCCAGTCTTCATACGGACCCCAAGAAGATAACGGATGGTAAGCGGCGGTGAGGGGATGGGGCTCAGTCAAAATCATGCCTGTTCAATTATGCGCATCTACCCCTTTCTCCAGATCCCTTCCTGCACAACCGCTACGGTCCAATGCCGCCGTCGGGCAGTCCGGACACGAGCCTGATCAAGCCCAAGGTGGTCAACGGCGCCGACACCTTCTCCACCGATCGCAGCATGACGCCGCCCCACTACACGCGCGAGCCCTACGACTACCCGCCGCCCTCCTCGAACACGCCCAACGCGCACCGCAATCGCTCCAATCCCAACCTGGTCGGCCTGGACACCGCCGTCTAACCTGCCTTCTTCCAGAATGAAGCTCCAGACGAGGGCCAACGCCTTTGTGATTCGCGACTGTCGCCGTTGTGTTCTGCTGTTTCAGGCACTAAGACGTGTGCTATGTTTACCTGCCAGTCTGTAATGTAATGACAACTACCTTAGTTCTCGCTCATTCCCACCATTGGTTGGTTGTTCCCTGTCATTCATTGGGGGAAGTGTAAGTATGTGCGTGCGCTACTGCAATCAGTGATGTTTTGTCTGAGTGAGTGATACTGTATTCGTCTCAATAGTTTCGTGTGATTGAATCCGGCTACTTAGACAGTTAGAACCAGTTCTGTGGAGTTGTGTCCTTGAATAAACAGCGCTATGTATGTACCTGTGTAGAATACTGTCGTATTGCAACGCTTGTTCCTGAAAATGAGGATGTCCGCCGGTGCAACAGCTTGGACAGTCAATTCAAGACTACGTGAGTCAATGGGGTGATGGTCGGCGTATTACAAATCTTAGCTCGAAACTGAAGTGCGAAGTGAAGAAATCGGCGCGAAGCGAATAGACGCAGTAAGTTTGAACGTTCCTCCAGCGTATATCGAAGAGTTGAGAGAATCGTCATCACCGGAGATGTCGGTGCTGAAGCTGTTTGTAAAGTGGAAGGGCACTAACTACGAGGTGGAGGCGAACACGGAGGAAGCGCCGTTGACCTTCAAGGCGCAATTGTTTGCTCTCACCGGCGTGCAGCCCGACCGACAGAAGGTCATGTTCAAGGTTGGTAGAGTGGGGAGCTGCAATTACCAAAACCCCTCTGTTTGTGGTGCTCGTTGCTTTGGATCGGGTTGAGCGCGTCAGCGCTCAACCCAATTTGTTCGGCCGGAGGCCAGTGCGCCCCTGGGTACTAGGGGTTAGTACTACGTCATATAGGTAGACTTAACCGATCGGGCTGAAATTTTCACCATAGATGTTCGTAGTAACAAGAAGTATTGTGCTAAAATTTCAGCCAGATCGGTTGAGTGGTTCCCGAGATATTAAACAAAAACTGTCGAAAAATTCCCCGATCTTCATCTAATTGCCAGGTTTTCGGCCTCGTTCTCGCGAACGGTACCAGCTAGAAGAGTGGTTGATGGCTCGTTAGAATCGCCTAGTAGTAGGAACTTTTGTATTAAAAAATCAACGGGATCGGTTAAGTATTGCGGTCGTAGGCCCCGATAAAAAAAATGGCCGAAATTTTGGCTAAGTCCGGCTCAAGACGGCCGAGCTCTGGTGGTGCAAGCTAGGGCCCCAATCGAAGTGATCCACCCAAGACCACCATAGGGCAATTAAATGTGTAGAACATTTCATCTTCCTAGGTTGTACGGTTCCTGAGATATGGAGGACCAAAGGTCGGAATCGGTACGCATCCGGGGCTCGGCTCAAGATGGCCGAGCTCTGGTGGTGCAAGCTAGGGCCCCAATCGAAGTGATCCACCCAAGACCACCATAGGGCGATTAAATGTGTAGAACATTTCATCTTCCTAGGTTGTACGGTTCCTGAGATATGGAGGACCAAAGGTCGGAATCGGTACGCATCCGGGGCTCGGCTCAAGATGGCCGAGCTCTACTGGTGCAGGCTGGGGCGCCAATCGAAGTGATCCGGTCTAGACCACCATAGAGTGAATAAATGTGTAAAACATTTCATCTTCCTAGGTTGTTTGGCTCTTGAGATACGGATGCCCAAAAGTTGAAACCAGTACGCGCGCGGATCTTGGCTCACTTACGCCGAGTTCTAATGGTGCAGGCTGGGGCGCCAATCAAAGTGATCCGGTCTAGACCACCATAGGGCGAACTGAAGTGTAAAACATTTCATCTTCCTAGGTTGTTTGGTTCTTGAGATATGGATGCCCAAAAGTCAGAATCGGTACAGTATGACATTATGACGAAATCGTTAATTCGTATAGTCAATGTCAAAATGAACTGTAGAGTGGTGATATGTATTGGAGGTGTTGAGAGTGGACTCTAGAAGGGTGATGGGTGACAGAATGACGTTATGACGAAATCGTAATTCGTATAGTCGTATAGCTGTCTGTGCATCCAACCTCCTGAGGCCAGATCTGTCTGTGCATCCAACCTCCTGTGGCCAGACCTGTCTGTGCGTGCATCCAACCTCCTGTGGCCAGTCATGTCTGTGTGCATCAAACCTCCTGTGGCCAGACCTGTCTGTGCGTGCATCCACCCTCCTGTGGCCAGACATGTCTGTGTGCATCAAACCTCCTGTGGCCAGACATGTCTGTGTGCATCAAACCTCCTGTGGCCAGACCTGTCCATGTCCCCACACCTACAACAGCAATCCTTTCAAAGCAGACCTGGTGAATTTGTTCGTCCTTATGAAGACTGATGATGAACAGGCTGTGTATCTCAGATGACTTTGGGCCCTCTACTACACGAACAAATTCAGCGTGCTCTGTATATGGGTGCCCAACTCTCACTAAATTATGGGTCTCTGTGTTTGTCGTTTGTGTACTTACTGCAAAACGCTTACCCAGCATTAGTGCAGAATGTGCATTTACCAACATTAATATCTCCAGAAGCTCTGTTAGCAGGTGAAGCCATCTACTTGCGTGCATGGCTGAGCAGTCAAAGTGGGAGTTAGCCATGGGGTCCATCACCCTTGCGTACGTTGCGCTGAGTGCGGACATTGTGTTGTGTGAGATACGGTGGCAGGCACTGAAGCCACACACGCGTGTTGATAGTGGTAAAGTGCGTTTGCCGCATGTACCTTGTGTGTACGTGATAAGCTCCGTGCGCGTGAACAGAGCACGCTGAATTTGTTCGTGTAGTAGAGGGCCCAAAGTCATCTGAGATACACAGCCTGTTCATCATCAGTCTTCATAAGGACGAACAAATTCACCTGTCCTTACCCCCCAGCAGGGGGGAACTTTCCTGAAATTCGATTACTGCAAACGCCGCCACAGGGCAAGACGCTGGCCGACGACGCCTGGGGCGCCATGGGCTCCCTTCTGAAGGAAGGCAGTCAGCTGATGATGATGGGCAGCGCCGAGGCTGTACCGGTAGCGCCGGCGCAGAAGACGGTCTTCGTCGAGGATATGACCGAGGCGGAGCGCGCACAGGCCATGGTGTGTATCGCCTAATAGGGTCTCCAGACTGCGCTGCTTATTACGTCACTAAGACCCGAGCTTCCAGATGATTCCCGCCGGTCTGCGCAACCTGGGCAACACCTGTTACATGAACGCCACGCTGCAGTGCCTGAAGTCGGTCGAGGAGTTGAGTGAAGGTCTCAAAGGGTTCGGCGGCCGACTGCTCACCACCAACGTTTCCCAGGGGCCGCTGCACGGCGCCCATGCGCTCACGGCCGCCGTCAGGTGGCAGTGATAGTGATGATACCTGTAGTTTCGAGTTCGACTGCCTTCAATGGCTGCTGCCGCTTCCTCAGGGACCTCTACGGCTCGATGGACAAGAAAGGAATGAGCGACGAGAACGAGATCGTGCCCATTATCATGGTCCAGGTGAGGAGACTTTTGTGCCCTCGCCTTCGCTGGCTCCGGACCTGTCGGCTTGAATCACATGCGCGGCGTCAGTAGTAGCAGTTGGGAACCCTCAGAGCATCCGTTCAGACTCTGCACAACGTGTTCCCTCGCTTCGCCGAGAAGGACGAGATGGGCCGCCTGATGCAGCACGACGCCAACGAGTTCTGGACAGAGCTCATGCGCGTCTTCCAGCAGAAGCTAGAGCTGCCTGCGACTGCGACGCCCGCTCCACAGGCGATGGAACCGCCCGCCGCTGTGGGTGTTTGTTGTCGACTTCACAAGGAAGCGACTACTGCCACAGCGACGGTATTGCATCACAGGAGACGCCGTCAATTCTAGGTGGGTGAGGGCGAGACGGTGCCGACTGGGCGCAGTCTGGTGTCGCGCTACTTCGGCGGTCGCTGGGACGTCCAGCTGAAGTGCAAGGAGAGCGAGGAGGAGCCCGTCAGCCACTCGACAGAGGACTTCCTCCAACTCAGCTGCTTCCTCTCTCAAGAGGTGAGCGGGTAAACTGGGAATGAGTTGAGCTGAAACGAAGAGGTGTTGAACACTTTTTGTTAATGTGTCTCACGCTTTATACACTTCAATCGTTTTCGGTGCGCAGGTCAAGTATCTGCAGTCGGGTCTGTCGGCTAAGCTGAAGGACGACGTGGAGAAGATGTCGCCCACTCTGGAGCGCAATGCTCTCTACGAGAGAAGGGCGCGCATCGGCCGCCTGCCCGCCTACCTCTGCGTCCAGATCGTGCGCTTCTACTACAAGGAGCGCGACCAGGTTCGCCCCCGCTTGTTATGCCACTGACGTCAGTGTCGACCGTAATAAGCCCTCACATGCGTTTGAGGTGAACGCGAAGATACTGAAGGACGTCAAGTTCCCATTGCTGTTGGACACCTTCGAGCTGTGCAGCGAGGAGCTGCAGAAGAAGCTGATGCCCGCGCGAGAACGCATCAAGGAGGAGGAAGACAAGAGACTCGAGCACGAGAAGAAGGTGGCTACTCCAGTCTGTTCTACTCCTTCCGTTTGTATCTATCTCACCGACGCTCGACCTCAGGTGAAAATGGGCGAGGCGAGCAACGGCCAGCAGGCAGCGGGAGACGCGTCTGGCGCTGCAAAGAAAGGGGCCGACTTCCTGCCCGTCAACTTCGACGACGACGAGGGCTCGAATAACTCCGGCTTCTACCAGCTTCAGGTGGGGGAGTGCGCCCGTCCTATTGGCGACGCCGTTTTGCCTTGCTGCCCACACTTCCTGTTCCTTCAGGCCGTTCTCACTCACAAGGGGCGCTCCAGCAACAGCGGGCACTACGTCGGTTGGGTTCGACTGTGAGTCTTTTCCACTCTATCTCCTCTCACTGTCTAGAAGCGTCGAAGCGACTGTCTCCGACTACAGGCCCGGTCCGGGCGACCGTTGGGTGATGGCGGACGACGACGTCATTCGAACGGTCACTTCGGAGGATGTGCTCAAGTTGTCGGGAGGCGGCGACTGGCACTGCGCCTACGTGCTGCTCTACGGGCCCAGACGGGTGGAGCTCTTCCGCGACCAGACATGAAGCGTGCGCGGACACAGACCGACTGTCGTTGTCTTACTGTCTGCCCACGTGTGCGTATTGGCCAATAACATACCTAGGACCTGCTCTTTTGTTGCTCGGTTGTTCCCGTTTAGCCATCGTCTCTTTGGCGGGTGTGATTGCCCTGGCGAAAACATCGCACACTGTGTTCTTTAAGGCGCACGATTTGATCGGTCTCGAACCTTCCTTCTCTTCTAATATCAAACAATCGGATAGAGACGGACAATTGAAATATTTCGCCGTCTATATTCTCTAGTTGTTCCACAAAGCAACGACACGATATCGTACTGCCTACACTACCTACACATCTACCGACAGAGGTACAAACATTGTGCGCCAGAGAAGCTCTGCACATTTCGGAAACGACAAGCAATATACGTTTAGTATGCGTAAACCTATCGGGCGATTTTGGAAACGACAAACTATATAAGTATGCGTAGCGTAACCCTATCTGCAGATTTGGAAATGACAACTACTGTTATATATGTTTAGTGAAAACGATAAACTATATACGTTTAGTATGTGTAACCCTCTCTGGCGAGTTTGCAAACGACAAACTAGAGGGGCCCCGAGGGCCCCCCTTTTTGCCCCGCTCTCCCCCGCCGGGCCGGGGCGCGGCCGGGGGACCCCCCGCCCCCGCGCCCGTAACCCATCTGCATGTTTTGCAAAACGAAAAACAATATAGGTTTAGATTCAACACATCTGTATGTTTTGGAAAAGAATATGTGTAATCCCATCGGGCGATTTTGGAAACAACAACTACTACACGTTTGTATGCGTACCCAATCTGCAGAGGGAATGACACATACCGTCTGACGCTTGCAGATTTGAAACGACAAACTATATAAGTATGCGTAGCGTAACCAAATCTGCAAATTTGGAAACGACAAACTATATACGTTAGTGTGCGTACCCAACAATGTCGTGGCAATGAACAGCACTCAGTTTGTGACCAAATGGCCGTCCGATCGAACGCATGAAGCTATTGTCGATTCGCAAATATCTGCGCTGTGTTGGTACGGGACTACACGGAAAGGAAGTCGGGCTCTCTATAGAGGATAGGAGAGGTGCTGAGATTGCGCTTTTGTCCTAGAGGTCGCTTCCCAGCTGGACGATCTCCTCCACGAGGAAGTCGAGGTCGTCTCTGTTGATGGCGGCGTTGGAGACGACCATGCGAAAGAAGTTGGGACGGTCCTTGTCCGGCTGATAGCCAACCATGGTCGTCCCACGGGCCATCATGCGCGCCTTGATCTTGGGCGCGATCTGCGCAGATGTATGAATACGTACAATGGCGTCCATTCTTCGCCTGCTAGTGATGATGGAACTGTCTGGCGGTTGACGGCGTCTGACCTTTTCCAGACGGGCCTTCTTCTCTGCCTTCTCGAGACTGCGCAGGCTGGGCGGCACGTACCAGAAGCAGACGTTCAAGTACTCCGGCTGAACACGGAACGCGCAGTAATGTGACTGCTCTGGGAAGTCTCTCGTAGACTACTTTATAGCTGGGTGGGGGAAACAGCATTGTTTGAATGACGTGCATAGGCGGTCACAGAGAAGTAAGGTGGTACATACAAGACTGTGCAAAAGGCCGTCTACCCGAAAGAACACAAAGAAGGTGCTGCGTAACCCACAGGGTCGACGACCATTTCGTAACCGGGAATGGCCTTGATCTTACTGGTGAAGTAGGCGGCGAGGTCCATGAGACGGTCGATTTGGGCCTCGTACCCTTTCATGCCCTGCAGTCGGCAAGTCAACGATGAGAACTGTCCCTTTGTGCAACAATCGGCAAGCTGCTAGCACACTATGGTATATACAAGGCGCGAAATCCGGAGAGGTATATATGTACGTACTGAATACACGGGTAGAAGATGTGTTTTGCATATGTACCTTGGCTCGCCACATGAGCCAGAGCTTGAAGACGTCGTTGTGTCGTCCACACTGGAGTGCCTTGTCGCCGGTGTCGAAGCTGACGTCATAGGGCTTGTCCTGCTGGAAGAGGTAGTCGGCCGACATCTGGTTGCACTGGAACAGCAGACCCTGCAACGACCCCTTCCTCACTCAATAGTTCATTCAACGACGTTGGCCAAACGGCACACTGCTAAGAAGATGGGGAGAGTGTAGTGTGCTCAGAGGTACTGTACATAGGATTTGGCACTAATGTGTTATTCTGCCACAAGCTACCGGGTTTTTCCGCTTAAGCGCCCCGGGGCGCTTACGTTGAAATGGGTCCTGAGACGACCTAAAGTTGGCGCCATCTAAGCGCCCCGGGGCGCTAAAACGGAAAATGCTCTAAAGTATTGTAGGGAAGTTCTGGTGACTTATTATGGCTTTCTGTGCATTTATAAGGTTCTCTAAGTGTCCAACCGACAATTTCCAGCCCCAAAGACATCACATCGGGCAGTTACACTGAACTTCAAAATTAAATGAGGCCCTGTAACTCGGTGTGAGCGGCCTACACAGCTTCCTCAACCTCTGCCAAACCACATATATGCGCGATTTGAGCAATTTACAGCTTCACATATCATTAAAGCTTGCCTAACATAGGTCTGAGATGTGATGCTTTGCAATATTCCAAGCTTTGTCGGGTAATTTACCCGTCGGACCCGCTGTTTTACTGCCATCATGGCGAAAAACTTTGGCACCACGTAAGCGCCCCGGGGCGCCTATGTGGCAGTGAAAACCTCGTAAGCGCCCCGGGGCGCTCATGCGCGGGGGGGGGGCGCTTAAGCGGAAAAACCCGGTACGATACGACTGTGGAGTGTGAGTCGCACGAACGAACGTCTTCTCGTATGAGGCAGGCGCTGCACTGTAGCAGGGCGCCCATCAGCTTGTGGGGATTCCAGGTGACGCTGTCCGCCCTCTCGATGCCCGACAGTCGGTGGCGATGGCTCGACGACAGCAGCAGACCGCCGCCCCACGCCGCCTGCAACGCAGGCAGACTGTCGGTCAGAGAAAACGGTGTGTATCTCGGTTGAGACATGTCTTGGCAACGCAAGTCGAGACGTATAGTAAGGTGCAATTGTACAAGTACATCGACGTGCAGCCAGAGCGAGTGCTTCTGGCAGATGTCGGCAATCTCGTTGATTGGATCCCAGGCGCCGTAGACAGTCGTGCCGGCGGTGGCGCAAACGAAGAACGGGTGCAGCCCTGTCAACCGACGAAATTACACTGTACTTGAGCTGTTCCGAAAACAAATCGTCGCACGAACCGTCGGCCTTCGATTTCAGTATCTTGGCTTCCAAGGCTTCGGGAATCATTCGACCTCCGTCTGTAAATTGACCGCATCCAACTTCGTGTAAAGATAATGGAAGCGGCGCTACAGTGTGATTGTCCGGCAATTGCGACGCAAACTGACCGTCTACAGGGACATTGAAGCAGTGATCCGTTCCGATTCCCGCAGTTGCCGCCGCCCCTTTGATCGAGTAGTGGCTCTAGAATCCATTCAGTGGTAGAAAGTCGTGTGACAAAGCTAGCCGAGTATGTACAACGACGCAAATAAGGCAACGTAGGTATCAATTCATGTATATGCCTACATACACACATATAGGTACATACGTCTTCTGAGGTGAACATGCAGAGGCGTGGGATGTCTCCAGCTCCAAGCGGCTTGCATCGCGGGAAGACGTGGTGTCGCGCGGCCAGCACAGCGTACAGGTTAGAGATCGCTCCGCCTAGTAGTGTAATCGTCGGATCACCACGAACGGCAGAAGAGGTGTACGGATATGGAGTTGAACCTGGTGCGAATATGCCGTCGCCCTCGCCGTTGGGCCAGCCGACCAGGGAGCGCATCTCCTTCAGCACCTCCCGTTCCATCAGAATGAACACGGGCGCGATCTCGTAGGTGAACCTGTGCGCATGTCAGAGGAAGGCCGTCCGTGAAGAAATCGACAACACATGTACATATGTACATGTACGTATGTACATATGTATGTGCATTCGAGACGATAATGACAACAGAAGCACATACATGTTGGTGTTGGCGACGGCTGTCAGCCATTCTCCGACGAGAGAGGCAAGGTCGAGGCCGCAGCTGATCTGGTTGAAGAAGCGCGCATGCCCCGTCTTCACCTGGTAGCGCAGCGCCGCCGAGCAGTCGGCTAGCAGCTGTTCCAGCGACACCCCTTCGCCGGCGGGCAGCGTTAACTCCAGCTTCTTCGTTAGATCGTCCGGATGATGGAAGTCGAGAATCTTCGAGTCTGCGAACAGGCGACAGTTACATGAAGTGTGCATCTCAGCTTCTTCGCGTGCATATACAATAAATCCTCTAATGAGCGCCCCTCCTTGTCAGGTCCATGAAGTCCATGGCATCGAAGGAGGGGGTGGGGGGAGGAGCGCTTATTGGAGGATCTACGGTATATGACCTCTGTTGTAAGTTTCTCGTAGGTGGCCCCGCAGCAGTTGGAACACTCGCTCGAGGAACGCCTCCGTTTCAGGCCAACCTTGTGGATTCAGCGGTTGCAAGTCTGAATGGCACGCTGAATCTTCGCCTACTCAGACCAACGTTCCTGCGGAACTAACAACCGACCACCTGTCATCTTCAGACGCTTCACGTCGTCGAACGATACGGGTCGGCGACTCATGATCGAGGAAGGTAGGAAGACACGTTGCACGTCGACGATTCGACCGCCGATAGCTACAGTACTGCGCTTCTCGAACTGGGCGCCGAAGGTCGACGTCACCCAGTTTTCTCGGCGCTGCACTCAGCGAATCTAGCGCAGAGAAGGAGGTTCGATCTCTTCTGCCCTTTAGTCACGGTTGAGAAGAAGTCCTTCCGTCCCTACGTCGGGCGGCCTCAGAGTCGCATCTTTATTGCCTCGGGCCCCTGTTTGTTCTTTTGGGCCGCCCTCGGAAGAGAAGGTCCGTCCCCACACACTTGGCATTCACGCGTGAAAATGAAAGCGGCGAAATTAATCCATTAAAGCCCCCAACGTCTTTCAGTGGCTGCCGGCGGTCGAAAATCGAAGCGGCCGAATTCGGAAGGAGCAGAAAAGGGGGCAAGCGGACGGGCGAGTTCGCTTCGAGCGTTCCCATCCGCGGAGCGACATAAAGAATTCATGCTTCGCAATATGTAAGTGTCCGCTCGCTTCTAGTACGGAGGAACCTCTTCGGCACGAGAACTTTCGTATTCGAAATTGGAGAATTGGTTGACAACTCAACCAGTCAGGGAAAACCAACTAGGTAGGTACATATGTACAAACTGGCTGAGAAAACTAACCCCGCGGGAATATACCTTTCAACGGACAGGAGTTAATGCGAACTGCTTTGACACTTGGACAGTAGTGCAATACAGCAGTACCACAACACTAGTGTATGAATACACTTGAAAACTTCCGGACAGTGTCTCCCGAAGTTTAACTCAATTCAATTTACACTATCTAACTTTGGTTCAGTTTATGAACATGGTAATTCTCTCATTTGTCGTCGTCCTGACCGGCAACACGTGTGATTTGGATGGGATACATACTACAGTTGTCACCAAATTCTTGTGGCATTAATAGAAATCTGTCGAAGGTAATAAATCAGCGCGCAAACAAGTATAGTTCATTCAAAGTTATACTAAAGTTAACTAGTTACCAAACTAACAGGTTTCAGCTAGGTCGCGAAGAAA